>PVIA01006056.1:0-104050 GCA_004024845.1 Tonatia bakeri | reverse complement strand
ATGACCTAAAAACATCCCGGCTTTTCTTCCTCCAGCTCATTATTCCGTGTTGTCTGTGTCCCCCAGATACATCTTAAGTGTGGTGATGTTCACAAGAAATGCATGGTAACTATAATGTTGTCAAGAAGCCATGACAGTGCAAAAAAGAAGAAATAAGGTCAAGGCTTGAAATATATTCTCACCTTTTCAAGTTGAGATACTCAAGTAAATTATTGATACCTAATATTAGTGATTAAATCTGAACAATGAAATGAAGAAATGAGGTCATTTCCCAAAGAGATCAACATGTACACCTAATGAACAGATATACGGACAGACACACATGCGCACTTGGAGAGCCACCCTGCCAGACTGGAAGCTCCATCCGGGCAGGGAGCCCGTGGGTGGCAGCCTGGGAGGGCGGCGGTGTGTTCTTTGGTAAGATCCGTCTGTGCTTTGCTCTTACTCACCACGCTGTCCTCGGAAGGTACTGTTGCATATATGCATTTTCGGGTTTTCCTTTCCTT
Source organism: Tonatia bakeri (assembly GCA_004024845.1). NCBI lineage: Eukaryota > Metazoa > Chordata > Mammalia > Chiroptera > Phyllostomidae > Tonatia > Tonatia bakeri. Next base: position 103,544 of record PVIA01006056.1, on the reverse strand, counting down.
TTCCCTCAGAGGGAAGAGGTACAATGATTTATAACTTAATAATGCCCCATCAAATAGAAAGTTTCACTTTCTACTATCAAAATGTGAAAAATAGAATGCTTCTTTATCATTACTTAGGAAAAATGATATAATTTATTTACCTTCAAAGTCCACATCTCCAACTAATTTTGTCTTTTCTGTCAGAGGGTCGTGGACATAGTTGATTCCAACATCAATTACAGCAGCACCTTCTTTAATCATATCAGATGTAATCAACTTCGGAATACCTGGAAGCAAAACAGAGTTGTAAAACACTCTAGAAAATTCTTAAACTTGGTCATGAGTACAGCATAACAAAGGTTTATACATCTAATGATTTTGTTGTCATGGCTTTAAAAAATATACAACATCCTCTGTTCTTTACTGTACTGATTATTTCTGATCAAGCACATGGGGGCCTCTGTGCATAGAATCCGCCAGCCTTTACCCTTTTCGCTCCGAGACTGTCCACCAGAGTCCTCCAAATGGACACCTGCTGGAGCAGCATTCTTGTGTCTTCCATGTGCGACAAAAGGCACTGGGAGATTATGGAGATGGATGGATGAGACTCCTGCTGAGGTTTAGTGGAGTGGAGTGCGGTGAAAACAACTCAGAATTTGGAAGCAGACAAAAGGAAGAGAGGGAGGGATGAAGGCAAAATAAAAAAGACAAGGATGATGACAATTCATATTCCTCTGTGTTGTGGTAAACTGCAGAGTGCAATACCCATATTCCACATGTGAAGTGCTATCTCAAGCTTTCTTTTTATTCTTTCTTGATTTCTTTAAGATATAGTAAACTTTACTCACTATTTCTCCATTCCAGTTTGAAAAGCGGCTTTATAGAGATCTTACGTTTTCAGAGACCATCTATTTTCTGTATTTTTAAATTTTATTTCAAGTACAACAATACTAGCACATGGCTAATGTTCCAGGATTTTTTTGTTGTTAAGATAAAAATGAAAATCACTATAATCTTGCCATACAAAGATAAGTGTATTTTCATTGTATTCCTGTCTAGGATTTCAAAATATTGTGCCTCACTATGTATCTTACCACTTTGTCATTAAAATTAAATTGTGAATATTCTTCCATTTCATCAATTATTTAAAACTTAAAAACTGCATGAAATAATTTATTATGGTAATCCACATAATAAATTATAGAATCCTGCATGCTGTCCAATATTTTGTTTTATAAATAATGCAGTGGTCGTGGTTTATGTTCAGGAAACTACAGATGATTTCTTAACTGAAGCATCAAACTTGACAAAATTTTTCACTGAACTCTTATTTACGTGATGGAAAAACATGCATGAGCTGGAAACTCCTGTTGGTACAGTTGAAGCTGTTTAAATAACCTCTTCTGAAACTGCTGATCACTGCATCTGCAATGTCTATTGAGGTCTTCTATGAAGAGTATTTGTCGGTGCCACTTTCAAAAATTTTATAAAGAACTTAGAAGAACACATTGGTATTGTGATGGTTATTTTATCCTTGTCCTCCTCCAGGTCCATTTTCCACCCTGGTCTGATCTATGCCAGGACTGAGGTTGATCCTTACAGAGGTCTAGTGTGCTTCCTATTACCCTTGGAACCCTGTCACAGCCACGAGAACTGGCTCAAGCCGGGAGGACACAGGTCCTGGCGAGGGGAGCCGAGTCCTTGCAACGAGGCCGCCTTAGACCAGTCAGGCTCCAGCCACCCTCCAGCTGAAGGCGGATGCTGGAGCATGTAGTCAAGATCGGAAGGAACATGCCAAGATCGCCATAACTGATCCACCGAACCGCAAGATGCATGAGATTTTTTTCAAAAAGGTGGTTATTTAAAGTGACTTTTTTACACAGCAAAAACTACATAGCCTATATTCACAAATGACATAAAATTGGGTAGAATAGCTAGAAGGTAGCCACTTCGGAATAATGGGCAATAAGTAGCATGAATTTAGAAGAGGATAAATGTATACTTCTGACTAGATACTGTATTTGATTAAAAACTCATTAATACAGAAACAAAAACAAACTAAGCAATCAACTAGAACAGGAACAGAACCACAGAAATGGAGATCACACGGAGGGTTAGCAACAGTGGAGTGGGAGGAGGAGAGAGGGGGAAAAGGTACAGAGAATAAGTAGCATAGACAGTAGGTAGAAAATAGGGGGAGGGTAAGAATAGTATGGGAAATGTAGAAGCTAAAGAACTTATGACACATGGACATGAACTAAAGGGGGGAATGTGGGTGGGAGAGGGTGTGCAGGGTGGAGGGGAGTGAAGGGGGAAAATGGGACAACTGTAACAGCATAATCAATAAAATATATTAAAAAATAAAATAAAAAACTCATCAATAACGATTAGGCTATAATACTAAGACAAATAGTGTTCAGATGTAAGGAAGTAATGTTTTCTATTATATCTTTAGCAGACTCTCTGTGTAGGCCTTGGTTCTAACCTAGGGAAGAATGATTAGAATGGATCTAGAAATCATGTTATGTGGAGCAAGTGCTGTCAAACTAGTTGGCTCAACAGTTTACCTGCAATAAGATAAAAAACCTTGTGTCACAATATAAAGCAACTAGATCACTAAACACAGGGTTTAATTCAGCTAGCTTTATTTTGTCACAGTAAGACTTTTTCAATAAAGGGAGCAGTATGTTGATTTATTTTCTGCCACAGTCCATGTGAACCTATAACGTATAGTTCCCAAAGGGTAAGAAACAATCAGGGACCAGTCCTAGTCGCACACTGGATACCTTTGAAATAGAGGAATGGTTCAATAAATTCGGGCTGCCTATCTCAGGAAAAAAAATACAACTGAAAACAAAATCAAAACCCAATCATTGTGGTAGTGTCTTCAATATGTTAAATGGAATAGAAAACGTATTTATTCTGTGTTTTCAGAAGGAAGGCTAAAGGGAACACAGGAAGGGAATAGGTCTCAGCTCAGCATAGAGAATATTTTCACAGTAATAAAGTGCATCTCGAAGAGAAACTTTACACTGTCCTCATTGCTCATTATAAATACTCACAACAGGGTAAGGAAGGGATAGAACTGGGAAGGTTAGTGGCACCTTCCGACTTTATGATATAAACATTCTCTTTTGTCTGGTCAAATTGAAAAAAAAATGTTTCTTTCTTCTCTCAATTAACTGGTTTCAGAACACTTGTAGACCTCTGACCCTATAAAAGGCTCAACTAAGAAAAGAAAGATAATACAAATTATACTTAATGATTGAAATCATAATAGACATAAAAATCTCTATTTTAGATACATTAAATACTCTAAGTCATTCACTTACATTGTCATCTTGTAGAGGAAAATAATTGATGTATTTTGTTCCCAAAGTACACAAATGCAATATATTTAAATTCTTATCACTTGATAATAGTGAAATGGCATTAAAATCTATTTAAATATTTCACAAAGAAAATAAATACATACTATTAGGATGTGGAGTCAGAATTATTTTCTTTCTGTGAAAATTGAAAATGAATAGTAATTTCAAGGGAACATTTGCTATGAGATTTACACTTTTTATGTGTGCTAATTTCTGTGATAATTCCATGGAAGGCTTTCCTTAATTCTTATATAATTTGAAGGCTCAGGTGTTATATGTGGGAACCGAAACCGTCCACACCCACAGAGCTTACTGTACACAGTAACATGACTTTACTCTTCCACTTCCAGGAAACTCTTGCTCAGAAAGGTAAAAGTTGCAAGTAATTTTATCTCAGGAACTTATAGACAAGCTCATTTTAATTAACATCAAACTGTTTGACTCTTTAGTAGCTGGTATCGAATGACTGTTCTCCAAGACTCTTGCGATCCCTTGCTTCAAAACCCTCTCCATGCTGTGTCCACCAATCCTAAACTTTTGTATTATGATCTTTATCTAATCTTAGTCAAGCCTCTTCATTCAAAGACTTGCCTTGAACTTCAATATCTCCTAAATATCCCAACTTTGCTTCTACTTCCTAAGATGCTATAAAGTAAATAATCTGAAACTATGGGGATGAAAAAGATCCCTGATTTGTGGAATTTGATGATTTGCTTGGTATAAATATTCCTACCATGGCTGACTTCAAGCTACCAAGGTGAGAGCACTGAACATGGACTTGGAAAGAAATGCTCAGAATCAACCTGGGCAGGCTGATAGGGGCTAGCTTTTGCATACCACTGCTCCTAAGGGGCTGTCCAAAGTGTTCTCCCATACTCTGTAACCATAAATGCAGATTTGTCTTATCCATGGATTCTTTGGGTGATATTTGGAAGAGGCAGCATTCAACAATATTAGGGATCCATACAGATTTAATCAAGAACCTCCCTTATCCATGCTCCAGGACCTCAACTGAGAAACTGTGGGTGCCTCTGTGGCCCCTTGAGCCTCTTGCTGGGACAGGGAGCTATTGCTGGCCTCTCTGACTGGGATGATGACCTAAGTCTCACATTGAATCTGAACTGATTTCTTTTCATTACAGCTCCCGAAATGCTGAATTTATTTTGACTCCTGTGAATAAGAAACCCTTTTAAGGAATTTGATTATACAATCAGGTAAAAAATACCTTATCCTTACTGGAAATCTGTCTTCTTACTTAGAATGCATGTGTCTTTGTCCCTGTCATTTTTTTTGCTCTCTATCCATAGGGAAAAGTTCACAGGAAAGGGATGGGGTAAGCCAGATGAATCTATTCTTCAAAAGAACCTCGAGGACTGAGGAATTCGGTGCCTTTTGAACTTTGGAGAATCCTATGGAGAAACTTTGCCTCTGGTCACTTAGCAAAAATTTATGAGAACTTTCCTCAGTCTTGTATTGTTTTTCTTTTCTGTGAAATCTCTCCAATCCTTTCCATCTGCTGGGAACTGCAAATTAGTCAGGTCTGCAGCTGGAGATGGGCCAGAAATTAGGCGGGGCAGGGTGGGGCGGTGCTGAGGCACCAGGTACATACATAGCACTTTCGACTGACCAGTCCTAAACTCTCACCGATTTACCTCAGTCTAAACCTCAGACTGCGTCCCTCTGATGCAGAGTCCTGTTTCTTACATGTACACCATAGCCCACATTCTTATAATTACTTTTCTAAATGGCGTCCTTTCATCAAGGAAAATTTAGAATTACAGTAACCATTCTGAGGAACTTTGCTGTGCACAGAAGTGTTTGTTTGAAAGGTTCTTTAGAATATAAAGATAAAAAATCCAAACATTCAATGATCTGCATGTTTTAAATGATTTTGAGGAAGTATCCAAAGGTGTATTCAGATTTCATAGTTGTTCCCTTAGAAAGACGGCCAAGGCAAAATTAAAAAAAAAAAGTGAAAAACTAAAAATGGTCTCTGATTTAGATTCCTCCAAATCTCAGCAGAAACCTAACAGTTTTCATCTTATTATCCATCCCTCTTTCCCCAGCTATGGTTCTCCATTTCCTTCTGACTTGTTCCTTTTCCCTCCTGGATGGTCAGAAACCTCCAAAGCGCAAGTACCTCATAAAGTTAAATCCCCCTTAGAACAGGGAAAGTCTCTTAGGCTTTAATATCTAGTCTTATTTGTTCTGAGCTGAAAGCCAGTGTTAAAAATTTTCCAAAGAATAGAAAAATAAAGTTTGCAGAGGAATTAGAAGTAGTTTTAGAAATGCATAATCCAGTACTCCCAAATATAAATGAAACAGTACATATGTGCAAATGCAAAAGAACTGGATGGAAAGGTAGAATTCAGAGACCCCAACTTGCATAAGAAATCAAAGGGACTTAGAAAAGCTGTATGTATTATATAAGGTCTTTTGGAAGCTATTCCCCTAGATCATTCCTGTGAATATAAAACAGGCTCTGATTCAGTCTTATAAGCAAAGAAAGGATCACCCCATTGGAGAACTTAGAGACAAGCTAAGGTAATTCTACCTTTAGATAGAATCCAGAAGTAATTGCTGATACAGAAGGAGTGAGCTCTTGGCTAACTTTCTGTGAATAATCTTAAATATGAAATAGAAGACTTAGAACACAGGAAAAACTAAATGGGAAATAGACTTAATGCCAGACCTTCAGCACGTTGCTAAACATTTTGAAAGAACCTAAGAACAAACCCAGAATAAGGCTCAAATAAGTTTATGACTTTACAGATAAAACAATTTGATATGCCCGATCACTGAACACAAAGAGCAAGTTCCTTGGTGAAGACATTTGTAGACACTGTGAACAGAAAGAATACTGGGCAAAAAAAATCCCTCCCCTGTGCCCTTCCCCCCCCCCAAAAAAAATGAATGTTCTTTATTCTTCGAGGAAGAGGATGATGAGGAGGAATCAAATGTCCAATCTCCCATTTACCCTTTAATTCACAAGGTGAAATTTCTCACAATGGCAAAGACAACCTTTAGTTTGATCTGGGTGCTCCATTACCAGCCTTAAACTCTGCTTTTCTTTACTGAACATCTCCCTGGGAGTAAACAAACTACTCAGGTGGTAGGTGTCTAATAATCTGCAGACACTCCACAAGTCCGGGCCCAGAGCACACGGATATAGCCTTTCCTCCTCTGACACCACACCTGCCAACTTCACACCCTGAAAAAGGAATTGCCAAGAGATTAAACAATGTGTTCGTGGTCTCTTTCTTAAAATCCCTGAAGACTCCCTGTTCATAATGAGGTCACAGCTGATTTGAATATTGACTTAGACTTACTGGTACCTGGATGTCTAAATCAAGCCCAAACTAAAGATCACGAAGAGGTGCCAGAGTTTTTGTGGATCACACTTATAGGATATCAGCAGGATTAAAGGGGCTGAACCCATCAGGGCTCACAGTGACCTTTTTAAACCCTTATCTAAATGTATATAATACACAAAATACAAGCTAAGGAAAGACTAAAACTAACAGAGAACGGACTGATTCTTAAACATTCACCCTCCTAGTTAAAAACCCCAATGAGTGAGGATCTGGAGTCCTTCAGAATTTTAGAGTTGTAAATTAAATATTCATTCTCTGCATGCTATAGTAGCAAACTCAAATTCTATCTCACCTTTGTGCCTCCTGAGGTTATATATTTCAGTTTAGATCTGTAATTTTTTTCTTTAGTGTCCCTTTGGATCATAATTGTTATTTGTCTTCTTCTGGAAGTATCAACGATATACCTACCTGGGCTATTATGCCCAGGAATTTACTAAGGCATCTTCATACTTTTCATAGACCTCAACCAGAAGCTAAAGCATCTGAAATTTCCCTATAATTCTACTCTAATTGCTCAGATGAGGAGTTTGGAGCAGAATACATATTTCAGAAGATGTGAATGAGCAGCTGAATTTGAAGTTTCAGAATACTTTATATTTTGCTGGTCTATCAGTAAATATGCCCCTGAAGCACTAGGTAATAAGGAATATTACAAGTACAATAACTAGCTTTTAGATTTTATAAAAACATTTGCTGTTGCAAACTACCACTGTTATATTGAATAGTTTTCAAAACTCTCATATCAGTAGTCTAAGTTCCTGATAAAATCTATCACCTCTATATTCTGAGGTATATAGTAACATGAAATTTAATTGTTATATACTGACAATATCATGAAAAAATTCTAGCTTACAAATATGATTATACACTAAAGCCCAATGCAGGTTTATGGAGGCAGGCTTGTGTTTTTTCCTCTAGACAACCCATCTATGAATTTATTTCTGGCAGGAGAAAAAGGCCTATTATTAATGCATATTAAAAAAATAATTGGGATAATTATTTTAGGGTGAACTATTCTCATCAAGAAATTTTAGTAAAAAGGATTTCTGACTCATCTAAGATTTCTCTATTGTGATTGTGGTTTCTATATGTGACTCGGATTGATAACTAGATTAACCAATGGATCATCTACACAGAATCATGTTACTTCAAAGGTTATGGCTTCTTTTGTTAGGTTGGTGCAAATCTGTTATTTTGTGATTTCTTATATAACAAATATGAAATTAATCACCAATGTTATCTTAGAAAAATATAATGAATAAATACAATCTTTTAAAAAACAATATTGATACCTAAATTACACACCAGCCATGATTCTACACCCTAGGAGGTAAATTTACTGATATGAAGGTATAATCATTGCCCCTTGAGCAAGTGTGATGCTGTATCTTTATTCTTATCACTTCAAACCCCACTTTTATGTGCCTGTTTGACAATCTCCAAACTGAGTTCACATTAATCCTTTCCCAATGAATGCTCCTATCACAGTCATCTTCAGGTCTTCATAAAATAGCTCAGTCAAGGCATCCTGATAAAAGGAAGCACTGTATTTACACATAAATTTAATTAGGAGAGTTCAAAGGGCTATGCAAACATTATCTAATTAAACTCACAATAATTCAGTGAAGCAAGAGGCTGACCCATTATCCTCATTCACACAAGACAGATTTTGAGGTGCTGAGAAGCTACATGGCTTCTCAGTTTCACAATGATGAGTCAGAGGTGAGACTGGGAACAAAACCAGGACTCCTGTTCGGATGTAAAAGTAACACCACGAAAACGCTTATTCATTCAAACTGCTCCTTCAGCTGGAAGTTGTCCTACTACATAAATTACAAGAGTAATTGAAATGGAATTTGTATGAATTCATATGTTTCTTTCTAGATTAGAAACTATTTCTTTAACATTATTTGTTTTGGAGGCAGTTGGATGACAACTAAACGGGTGCTAGCTAAAGAAAGCCCACAGGGTAGTAAGAGTACTTTACTGTCTTCCCAAGGGTCCTCCTGCTGTCTCCAGGAATCCTCAAGTGTTTATAAACAGTGAGTCAGCAGTGGCCACAGAGCATACTCCCCCTTATGACTCTTTTTCTCTGGCTTCTCTGGTTCCTATCTGATATCCATTTGGCTATGACGCTTCTCATGGGAATAATGTCCATACCAAGGACAATTTCTGGATGCTTCCAAAATTCTAATCTTTGGGGTGCCATAACAGTGCTAGGTTCCTTACAGAGCTGTGAGTCAGCCCTGCACTGTGCCATACTCGATCATCTAGAAATATGGAATCCCTTGTACCCAGAAAAGCATGGGATCACTCTTGAACAGTTCCATCAGTTTCTACCTTGAACCTTTTCTCTGCAAGTCCAGTGGACCTCTGAGGGCAGGATGCATGCTTCTTTTTTCTTCCTCCTATAAACCAAACCTTGTTCCTTTCAAATGGGCGATGGTGCATTTGGGGCAGGGGTAGAGTTTAGAGACCTGTGGGTGCAATAGGCAAAGATCTACCGGCATATTACCAACCACAATGTTATATACAGAGTATTAAAGTCAAATGGGATGAGTTTCAAATATCTGTTAACCCTTTCTTTAAAAGAAAAATGTTTACCAAGGTCAGTATATAAAAATGATCAAAGCAAGAAGAGATATATTAGTTTAAGAGAGAAGGTGGGTTGGGGGAGAGCTACAGCCAGCCAACAGCCCCTTAGTTTCCATGGGGTCCAGTTTGAAAACCAGTGAGTCCAATTCCTTTGCTTTAAAAATGCAGTTCCTGAATGCCAGATATCCTAGATAATGTACACAAGCGCGGACTGATGTTTAGGAAACACAAACTATTCTGTCATAATCCCGGTTATTTCCTTTATACACAGTCTTAGACCATCCCTTCTCCCACCTTGCTATGTGCCAGTCAGCCTACTAATAAAAAAAAGTGGCTGGGTTGGCCCTTGTTTGTTCTTATTATGATCGAGAGACACCCGCAGCAATAACTACCAGGAAACTTAAAAAAAATTGGTCTAATACTTACAGAACCTGGAAATTTCATGGCACACCTGGGGACACACAGTGGGGTTGTGGGCAGAGAGCATTGAGAGTGTGGGCCTGGGGCTCTGCTTTTTATTGGGGTTCAGCATAGGGGCCTAAGAGTTCACAGACTCACTGTTTTTATGGGGGAATTTAAAACATATGAGTGGGAAAAACAAGAAGCTCAAATGCTCAGTGATTGAAATCAATCAAGATCTCTAAAACAAAGAAGTCTGGTGGGGAGAGGTGGCCTGGCTCCTAATCTGGTGGCTGGCAACGTGTTCACGCAAGCTAGCCATGTTTAAGATGGATGCCTCCACAACGAAAGCTTACGTTAGACACCTATATTACAAAAAAAAAAAAAAGCCAACTATCAGGGCTGACACTACATACCCCCTTTAAACATTCAAGCAGCAGCTGAGAAAATCTGTGCTCACTGAGTCAGAGAAGTGATACAGACCAGAAAGAAAAGCAGAGAGGAAGGAACTGATTTTCTGACTCATGGGTTCCAAAATACTAGCACTTCAGAAGGATAGAAAGGCTCAAACTAGAAAATGGAAGGGCTATGAATATGAAAAGTCAGAAGAGCTGGAAGAAGTGGTAAGAGCTCAGACCTAAGAGGTTCCCAGGGAGAGGCTGCTGGTCAGTTTGTCTTGGGTTGTGTCTTGGAGAGTTGGAAAATCCCAGTATTGCTTTGGGATATTCAAAAGCAAAGGGATCTTTTCCTCACAGCCTTTGTAGACATTGAGAAGGTACCATGGTTCCAAATAATTAAAGGTATGCAAAGAGGGTCTAGGCAATTGCCTTAGACACTTCTTTAGAGTTTTCTATAGCAGAGGAATGAAGCCATGGGAAACAAAAGGGCCAGTGCGTATGTAGATAGTTGGCCAAGGACCCGATGAGATGAAGGTAGCAGTTTACAAACACAGTGAGAACTAAATACCCCACCACACGCCTCGCTGTTTACATATAAACTAAGGAAAGATGGACGGAGAGTCTATGTAGATGAAGCTGATGTTTCTACTACTTCAAATTAACTTTTCAAAGATATTGATGAAAGTCAATGAAAATTGAGGGGCATGTTAAGACACATTTAAGGGTACTGTGGTTTGCATCATTGACCACCAAATAACTAAATTGTTTTCAGAATTAAACCAGACCTACAAATACCAGAATCTCAAGCATAAGTAACAGACTTTAATCTAACACATTTATCCCACTTTATCCTCATTCAAACATGGTAAATGTGACTTTGTAGATCCTTTATTTGAGGTGGAGTCTATTTCCCACATTTTGAATCTGAGCCTGGCCATGGCGGTCAATCTGGCCAATGGAATATGGCAGAAAGGACAAGGCGCCAGTTCAAGGCCTCACCTCAAGAGGTCTTGCATGTTTCCATGGGCCCTTTGGCACTTCTGCAATCATCATGAGGTCACGGCCGGGCCTGGATGCTGGTCCTTGGACATGGAACCACTACAGTGAATCACCCAAGCCCAGATCAGAGCAGAGCCCCAGCAGACTCGAAGGTGCATAAGTAAGCCAGTGGCCTGATAAATACATGAATGAATCAGCGTGAGATCAGCTGAGGCCAGCCTAGTGGGTCACTCTCCCTGCAAACCACAGACTTCTGAGTTGTAATGATGACTGTTGTTTTAAGCCACAGAGTTTTGGCAGATTTATTTCACAGTAATAACATGTGAGTTAAATTTGGTGTCTGGGTTTTCTCAAAGGCATTTTCTTTTACTTGTTTTTGTTCTCCCTGTATGTAGATAGGTCTCACATTTTATTGTTTCTGTGCATGTCTCAATTATTTTTTATCAAAAACTGAAAATTTTAGATAACATGGTATAGCAACTCTGGATGTGGGTCCACCTTACTGGTATGTCTTATTTATTTAGCGACTTGGCTTGACTCCTTCAGTAAAATCTGTTTTACCCAATTAAATAGGTTTCAGTGCAGCTTGATGTCACTTCTCAGAGAGCACGGCCTTGGGCATAAACACAGTCACCAGAGGACGGCAGTGGCTTCAGTGGAGCTTTTTTAACTGTGTATTTTCCTGATCTCTCTGGTAAGCTTTTAGCTATCGGTATCACACCCAGGTCTTAGGCTCAACTGACTGTTGATTGATCGCTCGATTGTTCAAACAATACTTTGGGGAATAAATTGCTCTACAGTCTAATATAGTTAGAGTCAAGCTTCTTTACATGCATGGTAGTCCTTCAGTCCAGTCTTTGTTCCAACTCCAGGAGGTATTTTCTTGGCTTCATCTTTTCCTGTTAAGTATGCAGCTAAACTGTGGTTTAGTTTGTTTCTCTCACGGATTACCAGCCTCCTCTGAACTGTTCACTACCAAAGTCTCTGTTGTGTTTGACAGCAACTTAGGCTTTAATGTCCCTACACTTTCTCCAAATGAAATGTTCATTCCCTTAGGAACAGCTATGAAGCTCTCTATGCTAGCAGCCTGTCTGTACCACTAGGCACAAATTCTGGGCCACTTATCCAGGCCTGAGGGTGATGACAGTGACCCACTGCTGTCAGAAATGCAGTCCTGTTCTAAAGCTGGTATCAGGGACAGGAGTAGTGGTGGCCTCTTATCTTCACAGTACACCTCTTCTTACCTTGACCCTCTACCCTACAAATAACCTGGAATGAAGGTACCAGAGACACAGTATTCTTGACTTGTAACACCTGGGGTAGAGGTTCTGCCCTTTGAATGGGAGCTGTCTGGACTAAGGGAGCCCCAGACTTCTTAGCTGCTTTTGTTGGGAATACAACTTCTGCAGCAATGAGCTGAGATGAGAAATTCTGGCAGCCTGCCACGTCCTGGGAAGATATTGGAATGGGATCTAAGAGGAGAGGGAGCTCTGTGTTTCTGGATGTGCCTGCCCAGGACAGAGCTTCTGTTATGCTGAGCAGGAGGAGGGATGGGAAGCTGAGGGCCATGGCTCAAGTGCCACAGACTTACACTTTTTTTAGAGACTTAGTAGATCTTCTTGAATACATGTTTTCTATTTTCCGTATGTTCTTTAAGAATTTTCAGAGATTTAACACGAGTTTTTAAGAATTATATTTCACCAGTTATGTCTGTGAACTTGGGGAGAGAGTCCATTGCAGGACTCCCTCATGTTGCCATTCCAGGAGTGTCTCCCTGCCCACAGTTTCTCAAAAAGAGGTGGTCTGCGCTAACATTCATGCTTATATTATCATCACAAAAACTAATCACTTCACCTCCAATGATGAATTTTTAAGCTATATTTACTACAATATTCATAATAACGTCAGATGTTTCATATTTTATAGAATAAAATTCTAAAACCTTTACATTCCATGAATTAAATGAAAAAATAGAGCATTATTATTATTGTTAATTGAGTTTCTCTGAAGTGTTTGGTAACAGTTTTGAGCAAACTTTATTTTAATCAGCAAGCACCCTGCAAGCCATCCAAAGAGAAGAGCCTTTGAAGAAGAGAGGCAGATGGGTTATCTCTGCCTTTCAGGCATCACCACAAATTAAGGAGACAGCTGTTTTCACTGCAGGGGTGTGTCACACTCCACTAGATGAGATGACAGCAGAGGCTGGGACTACGAAATGGAATTTTCCACGCCCATTCTGAATTTCTAGTAGGGCAATAATAAATATTACTACTCCTACTAATATTTTGCATTATTAAAAACATAGAATCCAAGTCCACACTAACCTAAACGGAATACTAGAACCACAGGAGTAAGCTGAACTCTTCTGAGAAAACGGGCGAATGTGAATATTCTATCTACAGACTGATTCGGTAAAAAGCGACATATTCAAATGGTATTTGATTGACCATTGGTATCCAGAATCAAATAAACATCGGTGTTTGTTTATTTGATTCCTCTTGAATGCGTGTCAAGAAAATGTAAACTGATGAGGTCATCTTATAGATTCTTCATCTCATTGATCAGGAATCTATAGATTGCTTTGGGTAGTATGGACATTTTAATGTTAATTCTTCTTGTTTTCATGCTTTCATTCTTTGCTCATGGCTGTAATCCTTCTTTATCTTTCCAAAAGCATCAAAAACACTTACTTTCAAGTCCCTTTTGGTCCTGGCTGGCTAGCTCAGTTGGTTAGCTCAGTGGGTTTGAATCAGTCAGGGAGCATAGAAGAAGCAACCAATGAATGCGTAAATAAGGAGAAGAACAAAGGGATCTCTCTCTCCCCCCCTCCCCCCTTCCTTTCCTATTCCCCCACCAAAATCAACAAAATATAAAATAAAGTCCTTTTGGGTTTTACTACTATGTCTATTTTCCTCACTGCCAGGTTTCCTGTTTAACAGGGTTGTTTTTTTGTCCTTGCTTGTCTTTGCTAAGTGCCTGTGTATCATTTTCCCTAACATCTCCTCCTAGGGAACCCTGGTCTCTCACAACAAGCCCATGGTGGCCTCAGCGGAGACTGGGATGGTGGCCTGGCTCTGGAGCAGCCTGGCAGTTGGGCTGCGCCCTTCCCATCTCCCTTTTCAGACTTGTTCCTGCCAAGGCTCAGCTCCAGACCCTCATAACTGTATATGCTGTGCTCCCGTAACTGTACAAGCTGTTCTTAGCTCAGCCAAGAGACTACAGAGCAGGTGGCACCTTTCCCAGCACCCAGTTTCACAGACGCTGTGCACATGCGGCCTGAACTATGTGCATGACTTGTGTGGGCATAACGTTGCCAGCACGGTTCTGCAAGCATTCGCCTGTTGCAACCCTGCCTTGCCCGTGGACTGATTTTATAGCTTCAGACTGTTCTGAACCTCATTTGCCCCCCATTGCTTTTTTTCGTTTAGGAGAATATCCTTTTTCTAGTCTACAGGGATGCCACTTTCTTGTTTTCTAGAACACCTACATTTATGAACTTATAAAAATATTTTGCTTAATGTCTGAGTTTGGAGAAGATGGTATGAGGTATGTTTCAGCAGGTGCTTAACTCACCATGATTGGCCAAAATATCACATTAATAATTTTTTTACATAAAATGGTATATATTATCAACAATATATGCAATATATATAACACACATCAATATATTTATAAATATCATTTACTCATATGTAGAGAGTAATCCCACTTAAATGCAGTAAGTATTTAGAAGTCTATGAAAGTTGCTTTGGAAGGTGCCATGTTGAAGAGCAGCTGACTGCCTCTCAGGAAATCTGGCACGACCTTTATCTCTCCAGCCCTCTATCAGGTCCATTCCCCTGACTGATGCCGGAGGTGCTAGCTGGCTCAGGTTTATGGATTAGGTTGAATAACAAATGAATCACATCTTTCGTCTCTAGACTCACATGAAATGCAGCAGGAGTCTTGAATTCTAAGAGACATGCAGGAACTGAGACTGTCTGAAGGCCGAGCATATTCACGGTTCTATCGCAGGTTCGTTCTCAGGTGTAACCTAATCAGCTAGTGGAATGTCAAGCAACATAGCCTGCATTATTTAAAATACTGTTTCTCATTCTTATTTTTTATTTTTACTGTTGTTTCAAAAATGTATCTAGGTTAAGGGCAAATACTATGCAAGTTGCCTTACCATATGTTTTGATCTATTAATAATCTCTGATGCACTTCAAAGGAACTACTTAAAAATTTACCTTGAGACGGCCATGGTTTCAATCGTTAGGGCAGACAGCATGAATGAGGTGACTGAGCAGCTTAGGAACGTAAGCGCTCCTCCCAAATATCCAGCTTATTCTCAGGAGCATGCTTTTTCACATAGTCACACTCAAACTATTATTAATCAACCCAAAATCAACACCGAGCAACACAACATCAACAAAAAGCCCACAGCAAATTGTGAACAGTGAGAGCACTGGACTAAAAGTCAGGAATTCTTACTTCTAGTACTAGGCACACCACAACTAGGACCATGACTCAAGGTCAATGATGTGACTGTCTATTCATCGCATGTAAAAGAGAAGTTATAAATATCTAATTCATAAGAACACTTCACATATAAATACTTCATAAAATATTCACTAATTAACTTTTCCCAACATGTAATACACCCATCCATCTGTCCACTCATCCACTTAAAAGGTATTTATTGACAATCAATTACGCATCAGGCTCTGTCTAGATACCTGATCATCCATAAATTAAGAAGAAACACATAGTCTGTTTTAGGAGTTCAGACAGTTATCACAGAGTACGGCACTGGGAGGGAGAAATGACCAGGATGTGGATGGAGACCAGGGGGTGAGGGATACCTAACTGAGCCTACGGCAGTGGGCACTTGTTTCCCAAAGGACTGTGTTGATTCTAAGAGATGCCTTGAAAAGCAGGTGAAAGTGATCAGAAAAGCTGTTCTCAAGACAGGAACCTGGACGTACAACAAGACAAGAACAAAAATATAAACTTCCCATGAACTTTTTAGATTTAAGTCATTTGAGATGGTTTGAGTCTGGATGTATGTTGAGGGTGATGGCGGGAGGTGAAGCTGGAGTCTTGTAATTCCTACTGTGTGCTCAGGAGCAGAGAAAGTCTGATTCACTTCAGTTGATTGTGTTCTAGT
This sequence comes from Tonatia bakeri, assembly GCA_004024845.1. Lineage (NCBI taxonomy): Eukaryota > Metazoa > Chordata > Mammalia > Chiroptera > Phyllostomidae > Tonatia > Tonatia bakeri. Next base: position 87,280 of record PVIA01006056.1, on the reverse strand, counting down.
TCATGTGTGCCTAAATTTACAAAGCACTTGGTCTCTCCATTGAAAATGTTGGAGATAGCTAATTTTACATTACATTAAGTCATTGAAAGAACTATGGCTGGGGGTACCCACTGATCTGGAGGGAGGGGCATGACAGAAGTCCCGAGGGGCAGGCTGAGGAGCCTCTGAGGACAAGTCGCCAAGGCCTGTGCAGTAAAATCCTCTGGGGAAACCGAATACTCTCAATGGCCAGGCTGCACCCCAGATCAACTACATCAGAATTTCTGGACTCGGGCATCAGCAATTTCGAAGTTCCTCAACTGACTGAAATGTGTAACCAAGGTTGAGTTCCTGCTCTAAAGAAAGAGGGAATCGGGTGTATGCAATGGACTTAAGGCAGCATATTACTTATTGCCAGGGGAGAGATGAGTCTAAGGAGATCTTAGTGTCCACAGCTCAGACCTGGCTTTACCCCAGGCTCCCATGGAGTCCATTCAGGGCTGTGGAGAGGGAGAAGCCATAAATGAACACTGGGCAGGAGCTCTTAAAAATTCTGCATTATGTTTTGTGCTACTCCAAGAGTGACTACCATGAGGGAGAGGCATTCTCTCCACTTTTCAAGAGAACTTCATTCAGTTCACCATAAGGGCTCTGGCGCACCGAGGAGACTATGAAGAGAGGAGACGGGCCACAGAGGTAGGCAGTGTTGTTCTGTATGAACGTATGTGGTGGCGACAGGGTGGTGAGGAGGTTAAAGCAGGTGAGAACAGCACGTGAAAACCGGATGTGTTAGGGAGTGTAAAAATCTACGAGAGGCTTAAAAATAATAAAGGTGTGAGGCATAATTAAAAAGAATTACACAGAGAATCTGTAAAGTTTCAGCACTATGAGGAAAATATCCAAATGAGAAATAGTCTCATTATTTCAACAGATATTTACAGAATAGCTACTACGTGCCGGGTATCAGGGAACGTGGTGGGGATAAGACAACCAACTAGACAAAAATCCCGTCCCTAAGGGAGCCCACATGTTCGTAAGGAAGGTCGTTAAGAAGGAAATAGACAAACACGTACACCCCACACTGTCTGGCAATAAATGCCAGAAAACAAAATAAAAGCCTACTGTTTTCAGATTGGCTTCTCAAATGTTTATTTGAACAGAGCCACGAATGAAAAAAGTGTTATTATGCAAATTAGTGATTTTCAAACTTTTTGGTTTCAGGTCTACTTTACATTCTTAAAAATGATCGAAGAACCAAAAGACCTTTGTTCATGTGGCTTTCGTCCATTGACTTGATCAGATAAACGATTACAACTGATAAACTGATGAAATATATATTTAATTCTCTGGAAAAAATAATAATCCTGTTATATGTTAAAATAACCTATTTCATTTAAATAGCCGCATATACCAAAACAAAAACAATTACTGAGGAGAGAGGCTCTGTTTCACTATTCTGACACTCTTCTGATGTCCAGCTAGTAGGAGAAAGCTGGACGTTCCACCTGCCGCGGTGGGGGTCACACTCATTGTCACTGGAAAAGGCAGAAGTGTTCTAAAAGACCTTTAAGATAATTGTTGTTATCTTTCCCTGGATCTGCATTAAAACTAGACAGGGTTAGTTGCAATGTGGAATTTGAAGCCTTTTCAAAGAGCTTTCCATTCTCTGTAATATTAAAGCCCAGTACTGGTCTATCTGACACTTTGAATGGGTATAGTAATATTATGCATTGCTTGTTTGAAAAATATCACCTCCCTGAGTTATTATATACATCTCCCAAATGTTGTCACATATCATTATACAATATGTAAAAGTCATATTTGTTGATATCACCATTGATCTCATGGAAAAAAAGTAAGTACTGGGAGGCTGTCAAGCTTGCAGTGGGGTCGCTGCTTTTGCAAAATTCTGAGTGTGCTGGAGTCAAACCATAGTCTAGTCCAGAGGGCTGGTGCGGGCTCACCACAACTTACCTGGGTGCCTTCTGTACCCACTCCCAGTCTTTGCTTTCACAGCCTCCTTCCCACTCACAAAAGCAGACCACTGGGCACGCTGACCTATTTACCTGTACTACCAAGCACAGGCCTCCCCATGCCTCATCTTTCTGGTCTGAGGACCACTTCCCAGCAGATGGGAAAGACTGTGGTGACGAACCTAATGAACAATCTCACTTTCCCTTGAGACCCCACCCCCACAAACAGGGAGTGGCACAACCTTAAAGGAATGGTAATCACATAACAACAGCTGAAACAAACAGTAAGAAGATTGCTCTGTTACACCTATCGACAAAATGAGTGGTGTTGTGTCTAATTTTGTTCTCTATACAGCATTGCAGACAATATTATTAAAGAATTCTCAGTGCCAAACCGCGCAGAGTCCACTGCCACAGATGAGGTCAGTGTACAGGCCAGAGTGCGGAAAGGACGGGCACTTTGAGAGGTGAGAAAAGCTCTGTGTTCTCTTGGGAATTTGACGAGCGGCTCTGTTACCTTGCCCACGAGCTTTGTTTTAGGAGAGTTACTAGTTGCTTACAACATGTTTTGCGATTCAAGAACCAAACAAACAATAAGGGCAGCACATTCATGTTCTTTAGGAAACACTAAAATTATGCAAAACATGGAGCTCTAACAGGCCTGAGAGAAAGCAGGGAAATGAAGGGAATAATTTTTGAGATTAAAAAAATGCTTATAAAAAGAAACCAAATGAAACAATAAAACTAATTATCAAAAAAGGTCAAAACTTATTTTTAAAAATGAAGAAAACCCACAAAAGTAGATGCGGAAAACTTCAGACTTTGTGGTAGAGTTCTTACCCTCCCGAAACGAGCCCTTCCCGTGCAGCCTAACAGGAGTGTGAAGTGACAGAGTCGGACGTTTGCGGGTGTGGCGATACCTCCCAGAGCCCCTGTCCTCAGGGCCTGGACTGTGCTGTGTGGAGGATGGCTGGAAAAACTGAAGTGCACTACAACAACGATACACCAGATGCACACGAGGTGCCTAGTTACCACTAGTAAAAGGAAAGAAAGCTGCAAAGATCTTTCTTGCCTATTATTAATAAACCCTTGAAAAGCACATGCTAGCCAGTCACTGCCCCTTGGACACCTTCTGTGACTACCCCAAACCCAATACAGGACCAGGTCCCCTTCCATGTATGCATCCATCCACAGCCCCCGCACTTTCCTTTCTCACAAGTTTTCCCATTTTGCCATTACCTTTGCAAGTTGTTATTTGATTAATGTCTGTTTAAAGTAGACTACAAGCTGCCTGAGGGTAAGAAACTAACTAAGTGTTGCTGGCCACCAGTGCTTGACTCACTGCCTGGCACTGCTCCGTGCTCAATTGACATGTGGAATAAATGAAGACAGGGAGGGAGATGGCAGTTTTAGACTAGCTGGATACACCAGTCCCAGGGAAGTGGCACATCCATCCAAGTAGGAGAAAGACCAAAGGAAGAGTCACTGAGGCTCTTGTCCTATATGCTTTCATGGACATGGACAATGGTGTGGTGATTGCAGGAGTGAGGGGGGCATAAGAAGGGTAAATGGTAATAGAAAAAAATACAATAAAAATTACAAAAATATAAATTGGTGAAAATGAGTTAATGTAAGAAATCAATTGAATACAGTTCAGTAAGCACCTATCAGACATCTTCAGGCAACAGTAAGTCCTTAGAATTCTGACCAAGAAACTCAAAGTTTTCCTTGTGAGATAAGTTTCTTTTTCCTCACTAGGGAGGAGGAAAGAGCTTCTAAGAAGAGAGAGAACATTATTTGAGCAGTTTCTCTCATTTGTGCCTTATAATTTAATTGGCTTGGCTGGCACTGCAGGGCTATAAACAAGGAACAAGAAGGTGAAACTGCTGTAAGTGTCTCTGCAGGTCTTGGGAGTGTCTCACCTGGCAGAAGCAGCAAGGATTGGCAGGTGGGGAAGAAGAGGTGGGCAGAGATTCCAGGAATTTCCAAATCACAGATTCCAGGGGGAAGTGTGATGTATACCGGTTATTCTGCTGCACATAGCATAATAGGACAAAGTATGGTCTGAGAAATTCCTTCTGTGGGAAAATGGAATGATACCGGCAGCTCTACAATAACTAGTAGGTACCCAGTAGGGCAATGAGGCTGCCAGTAAGTCTGCACAAGCATGCAGTCTGAGGCACTAGAAAGAACTTGGGCTTTGGAGGTGAACAGGTTCTCCACCTTGACAATTATAAACTCTGTGATCTTATACTAATGGTAAGATTACATTTCACATTCATAAAAATAAACACAGCAACACTTTCCAGCCCTTGCTCTAGGTTTGCTATGAAAACAAAATTAGGTCGATGAAAGCACAGCACGGTGCCTGGCGCCCACAGCATTCCGCGAGTGACGGCCTAGACTGTCTTTGGCCTCTCGGTTTTCTAATTGAAAAGTCAGATACAAAATGAATATTGGGTTGTATATAGTTGTTATAGTGATATTTAGTTATTATAAGTGACCTTTCTATGTAACTAAAATGTCTTTCTTTTTAAATAAGTTGTTTCAAACTTATTTTTAAAAAGTCAAAGTATAATTATATTTTCCTAAATAAATGTCATCATTAATTACCTTTTGGCAATTTTAGCAACTCAATTTATTTTGTAAATGTCCTGTTATTTTTCTAGGGTTAAAAAACAAACATGGCTTAAAGGGTCATGATATAGATAGTAGCACGTAAAAACTAGACAGTTTTCTATAAATGAACTAAAAATCCCCAGTTTTACCTGTGTTAGCCACTGTTGTCATATGACTATGATCTTCAGCTGATTCCAGGAACTAATGTCATAAACAGCGAGTGATTATTTTTACATAACTATTCTAGGACAAACAGTGTACCAAACTAGCGTCCACTTAGAGTTTACAGGCCAGAGTCCCTGAGGAAAATGTGGTACAGATTATGAACTCCTAAAGAATGGTAGCATCACCCTGTGAGGGCAAGCTCTTCATCACTGCCACCCATCATGGAAGGGACACATCCAGCAGGCTGTGTCTTGTAAAAGCAGAATGGAATAAAGTGTAGTAATACTCTATGCATCTAAGGAAAGGGCCCAGGCTCTCACTATTTAAATGTATGAATGTGAAATGTTATTTATCTAGTTAGAGAACCATAGTCCCCATCTGCTAGTTTGCAAAGTGAAACACATGCCGGGTTGTTTTTTGTTTTTTTCTTTTGTCTCCTTTAAATATGTCCCTTTGGTTCTATTAAAAAGTGTTACTAGTAAAATGTGAGTGTGGCCAACATAACCATAAATTCTTGAGACACAGGTGTGCATGCTTGATGCCCACTCCTTCTATTACTGTAACACTTGCACTTAAGGTCAAGCAAATGATCAAGGAAAATATGAAAAAGCACATCCCACTTTCCAAAGTCATGGCAGCAGCAGCCAATAGCGGAATAAAGAATTAAGATCAGGGGCTTTAAGTAAGACACGGTTCCCTGTCCTGCTTCAGCCACTTCATTATACGACCGTGGGCAAATCGGTTCACTCCACACCTGAACATTTTACATGTGCAATATAGGCATAAAAACCTACTGAACACATAAAGATATTGTAAGGCTTAAGTAAGATAATGTTTCCAAAGTGCTAGTAAACATTAGTCATTATTGCTATCATAAATAAACCTTATGAGCACTGATATTTAAAGAAAATATTGAAAAGTTCATACTGAAACTCTCTTTACAAATATTATTTTAAGATCCATTTGTTAACAACCTCTCAGTTTAAAAAAATAATGTCCCATGATACTCTGAAATATTTTAATTATTTAATCATGTAGAAAAAGTTTTAATGTCTCTACATATATCTTTTTAGAAATATCAAGGTCTAACTAATGCTAGGGATAAATCAGATAAATTTTGAAACTAGACAGGTTTTTCTAGTTCCAGAATATTTGCATAAGGACAGAAACTGATATGCCCCTATTTATAGAGTATATTTCAGTTAAAATCTGGATCTGTCCTCTGCCGACTGCAGTAGAACAAGGTATTAATGATGGATCTCCGGATAGTTCTGGGGCCCTGAGGCAAGGAGAAGAAACTTCAGCAGCAGGCAGTGTTGGAAACAGCACGGCAAAGGGAGAAGTCAGGACTCTGATGAGGGCAGGCAGAGGCTCCCCTTTCTTCCCCATTCCCTCCTGGTCTTGCCCCACTCCTTCCTCTTGGAGCTCGTGGGAAACTAAATGATTTCTTTCTACTATATATTTGCAAGTCAATATAAAAGCAGAATTGCCCTTAATTTTATCATCCCTAGGTCTTTCAGTTTCTCATCTCTCTTTTTAAATAAATTTTATTGATGTATAATTTACATCCCATTACAATTTATCCATTTAATTCACATCTCTTGTCATTTCTTCTTTTCTCTCAAAAGAAATCACTTAACAACACATTCAATTCTCTGCAGGAGAGAGGCCATGTCTGGGTGGTCCGCCACTCCCTTGGTCCTTTGTATTGAAAGCTTAAGCCCCCTGAGACAGTGCAGACAGCCGGCAGAATACTGCCACACACCAGAGGTGGATCATCTTAATATTTTTAAATTCAATTTTATAATTATGAAATCAACACAGCTTGGGGAATTTACTTAGACAATTCAGAGAAAGATAACATTTACCCATCACTTGTTACCCATCACTTGTTAGTCGGCGATAACCACTCTTCTCAAGCAGTAGTTTTTTCTTCCATCTTTGCCTTTCTGTTTGTCAGTGTGTGTGGCAATGCGGGTGGGGAGGGGGGGTCGTGTTTGGATTTCTACCGTGGATGTAATCTAATATAATTACTTTTCAGAATATAATTGGCTGTAAGCATTTCTCTTTTTTTTTGATACACCATCATTCATTAAATGTTCCCATGTTCTTGAATGTTTAGACTCTTTCCAACTTTTTGCTATCATAAATAAATCTGCGATGAATATCCATGAATATTATCTCCGTCAGCCTCATTACAACTCTTGGTAGGATAAATTCCGAGATGCAGTATTTTGGGAACGGAGATAATGTCTGTTCACAAGCTTATATCCAAAACAAGTTTTTAAATCATTTTTATTTGTTTTTGAAGAAATGTCCTCAAGTTCACTATCTCATCTAGTGCCCAGGGGAAACTAACACCGTGTTCTGCGTTCTTTCCAAGCCATTCAGTACTCCTTCGCAGAGCTTCCAAAAAAGTCAGCAAACTTAACCACAAAGGAGGGAGGGAACCCCTTCAAATCAATTGTTAATAAAAAAAGTAAATTTGGGGTGATATCTTAGTGACCTAAAAGAACTTACATTACTCTTAGTAATCTCGAAGGGATTCTCATTCACTACAATATGGTGTGCCACATCGTTTCTAAGAATACCTTGACCCACTGTCTTGGGATGTGTGTGTATTATGATGTGTTTTTGTTGTGTGTGTGTGTGTGTGTTTTACAAAAACAGGAAATCTTCCCAGTTATCTTTAAAATAAGTATAAGCATGAATTACGAAGCATAATAGAAACTCAACAGAAACACAGAAATGTGCCTGCCTTTTTTTGCAATGTAATAGCTGATCCCCAATATTGGTATTATCTCGATTTGAAGGGCACGTATTAGATGCTGAGATACTAAGGGGGCATCGCCTGCAATCTGCACACTCCAGGGAGAAGTTTGAGAGAAGACACCCATGCTCATGCATATTCCTCATTAATGCTCAGGTTTTGTAACAAAGGCAAGCCATTCTAAAACAAGCAATTATTAATAAACCAAAACAGGAATAAATTTGGAGGAAATGAGCTCAGGTGAAAGACAAAGAGACAGACAGAAACCTTTCTCTGACTACATAAAAGAGGTGAAATGAAAGGGCTTTCACAGAAGTCTGCCTGAGGAGACGCATGCCGACTCCCTCCTTCTCATCAGCGCCCCTCAGGACCCAAGCCATGCCCACAGCAGGCAGCGGGGTGCACAGGCTCTCTGCAGCCCCTTTGATTCAGACATCTCTGCATGGATCACACAAGTGCCGATATGTGACATTTTGATCCCTGATTTTTAAAAAAGTTTCAATTTTTCTGTATTTTAATTAGATGGGTGAATGTAACTCAAAACTACAATTAATAATAACTGACTACCAATAATAAAATCATTTCACTTTCTTCCAGTCAACACATGTTTGGAAGAGACATGTAGCAATACCGTGCAATCTGAGTACGCCAGAGGAATGATGACCTCACCAAAAAAGGGCACGTGTTCCTACACACACAAGACAGTGAAGTATTTCCTCAGTTTTTCATTGAAGACAATCATCAGTTCTCAGCTGTGACTCTGCCTCCTCCCTACCTGACCCTTGAACTCTGCAGGTGCAAGCTCTGATTCAGTCGTGCTGATGCAATGCCACTGTCAGCCTTTGTGAAGTGGAACAGCCCAAACAAGGCATTGAGGTTGAATGGATCCTGAGGAGAGCATCTGCCCCTATCAAGGCCCTCCTCAACTTCTAGGGAAAAAGCTAAAACTAATGATAAGCACCTGAATTCTGAAGAAGTTTATTCATTTAGCAGTGAGTTTTATAATCCCCAGCGCCAGGTTCTCCACTAGGTACGAGAAATATAAAAACAAATAGAACATGCCCTGGCTCCTGGAAGTCATAATACAGTGGGAGTCACATCAGTGCTGTCCCCTCACTGCGGCCACCTTCCTCACTGCCCCACTGAAACGCTCACTGTTCTTTAAAGACTCTTCTAGGGCCTCTGTATTTCCACTCTCCTCCTCTCTCGTTACTTTGTTACACTTCAGAATTCACAATGCGATGCTCGAGAGAGCACTTTTCTATAAGGGCATCCAATGTCACCCCATATTAGCTGATGAATCTAAATTTTACATAATATTAGGGCATATTGTATGCCTTACATGGGTGTTGTTAAGCAGCTTTTGTTCCGCTATAAGCTATGACAATACAGCCTCATATAAAGTAAGGTCTATCAAAAAATTAATAAATTAGAAAGGTGAAAGTCCAGCAAAGTTACGGTACAAAAAAATGCTTTAAACTTCCTCTTCAGTGTAGCTCAGATAACATAATTGGAGTCACTAGTTGAAATGAGTAATAATATTCAAGGTAAGTATTTTAAAAGGCACAGAGCCTTTCTGTAGATTTTAAATTGCCTACTGATACACCAGGAAGAGCATCACGGCCTCAGTCACTGCTCTTTATCAGAAATGGATTAGCTACACTGGAATCTGTCCTGCTTTCAATGTGGGGACTATCGTTTGCTAACAGAGAGAGAGGGCTTTTAATCCCTGCTAGCACCTGGATCCTGAATGTCACGACCACGCCTGCCCTGACCAGAGCCCCAGGAGAGTAGGATGGACAGCACAGGGCGGAAGAACAGATGGAAAAAAGCAGACCAGAAAACTAGACTATATGGCCATGAAAAACTACAGAGCACACCCAAAGCATGTAAAACTTGTTCTGGGGTCCTAGCTTTTAAAGAATAAGGATGCATAAGCCAAAAGAAGTTTCAAGCAAAAACTAGGCAAGCTGGGCTCAGAAATCAAATAATCAGACCATAAAGGACTGAGAAAACATTTTCTTTTTGCTTTATAAAGCATCGAAGTAGTTACATAACAGGCACGAGAAGTGCATGATTACTGAATCCAGGCTTCCCACGGCAGAAACGGCGCTGGGAAGACGTAACAGGCTGTGGGGCTCAAGGCCGCAAAGAGCGGCGCCGTTGGGCAAACCGGCAGAGTCACGTGACGGAGACAAAGTGCATCGGATGGTAACAGCTTTGGATGGATGGTCAGGACAAACAGACCATGGACAGACCAGAAATGCAAGCACATACAGAAAATACAGGCTGTGGGAAACTTTTATTAATAAAGCCTAAATGCATACATGCTAATTTTTTGAGAATATAAGTAACCATTCATAAGCAAATAAAAGACTTAACACCCATACAATAAATATTAAAGGTATCTTGTTCAACTAATACTAGGTGTTTACAGTGATATTAAGTTTTTTACTGCATTATTCATAATAGTAAAAAAATGGAACAATCTAACTGTCCAACAATCAAGAATCAATTACATAAATTACAGTATACCCTTAGCATAGAATAAGTACTACGAAGTTATCGTGCTGTAGAAGAACACATTTTACGAGGAAACATACACAGTTTGGAGCTGTAAAATACAGATAGCACACATGAGTGAACAACTTGTGCATTAGTTGCTTTTACATACAGTAAATATAAAGTAGTTGAAGGCCAACCATGGAATTGACTTTGGCTGGCTTTGGCTGGAAGTATGGGTTCTTTCCCCATCTTATTCCCCATGTTTTCTAGAATTTTACAGTAAGGACATATTCCTCACATTAGGGTGAAAAATCTATAGTCAAGCATCCTCATGTACATTGATAGAGCTTGTTTGTTGGGGACCAGCTTGTTGTTTGCGTACTTGGTAACTCAGGCTCTGGGATGGACTGCGGGGTCTGGAATGGGGAGGGGAGAGGAAGTAGAAAGAGAGAGGAGGTGATGGTCTGAGAGAACAAACCCCTTCACCTAAGCGCCTCTCTCCCCCAGCCCCTCACAAAGCCAGGCTGTTCCGAAAGAAAGACAGGCAACAAGAGACTTACCCAGGGACAAATACACACTCATCCCGAGAAGCCACAAACCTTAAGTAAAAAATTAAGCTTTTTTTGAAATTGGTCTCATGTGTAAATCATTTCCTAGATTAATCTGTTTATTTTATAATAATCAGTCAGCTTTGACACTGTATTATTATCAAAAGTAAACAAAAATATATTCCTTTAGTTATATGAAAGTTATAGCTTAACAATCAACTGATTTGTTATTTCTAAATTATTGTTTAAATACCTGCCACGATCTAACATGGTCTAAGAAGGAGTAACACGTAACATGTTAGTATGTTACATCCAAATATATTTATTGGAGTATTAGCAACATGCTAAGGACTGTGCTATGTGCTCTTCACATGGACTGGCTGGCTTAACACCCCTGCGTTAGAGGTTATTGTCACTCTTCACACTGAAGAGGCGGAGCCCTAGAGGGAAGGGGCGACTGGCAAAAGCTGCACAATGAGCAAGTGGCAGAGTTCGGACTCGAATTCAGAAGTTCTTCCTCTAGCATGGCCAGCGCGTTTGCACTGCTCTACACTATTGGCAATGATTGACAAGATTAAGATAAATGACACTTTTGGGGAGGAAGGAAGGAATCCTAAGTGGAGAAGCAGAGGCTAAAGGGACAAGAGGAGGAATGAGAGGAATGTGGGAAGAATAGCATCAATAAAACCATGCAACGTGCTGGCCTCCGCTCAGGGAGCACCCGGCTGTAGAGGACTCAATCCTACCCCCAGGCTGCAGGAGCCTCCCCCGCCTGGCCCCCTGAACATTACTAACCCCACTCACAGGGGAGAAGATACTGTATTGAGAATCCAGGATGATGTTTGATGGGTGTGTATCTAAAACCTGAAAATGCGACGGGAGAAGTGGTGAAAAGGAGTTGGTTGGTCACCTTGTATTTTATGAAGAGTAAGTATGAATATTCCAAATCACTCTACTGAATTGCCCACTCAGTATTATATTGCAGTGTCCATCATTAAAAGTGTTGCAATGGACATGCTAGACTTAGGACTGTCGAGGTTCGTTCATCACACTGGAAGGGATGGCCTACTAGTGGATGAAATGACAGCTCTCACCAGCTGTGACACTGTACCCAGAGGTTGATAATAACAGGCAAGCAGCATTGACTCAGCAGCTTGCCCTCCGAGTGGAGCTAGTTCCGCACAGTTTACTCAGATGGGTGGAGGGACCTTCAGACACTGTCTGGAAAAAATCTGCCTATCCTCCCTGGAGAATGAAGATTCGCAGAACCTTTACAAATATAGGATTTCCCCGTTTCCTGGAAGTGTGAGAGATGAGAGAACCAAGGAACTTTCCAACACAGTCTTAGAATCGGCGTCCTATTCTAGCTGGCTTCCCCTCCTTTATCATCAGCCTCACACAAGGCAGTCTAGCCTTCCGCAGAACTACAGCAGTCCCCTTTGATCCTTGGTTTCCCTGTCTGTGCATTCAGTTACCTGTGGTGAACCCAGATCCAAAAATACTAATGGAAAATTCCAGAAAAAAAAATTCACAGATTTTACATTGTGCACTGATCTGAACAGCACGCAAAAATGTTGCGTTGCCCTGCTCTGTCCAGCCTGGGATGTGAGCCATCCCTTTGTCCAGCACATCCGCACTGTAGATGAGAATCTTCCCTGCCCGTTGGCCGCTCAGTAGACATCCCAGTTACCACCAGTCACACTAACAAAGTGCTCATGTACAAGTGACATCTAATAATGTCCCAAAGCACAACGGTAGTGATGCTGAAAATTTGAATATGCCAAAGAGAAGCTGGAAAGTGCTTCCTTTCAGTGAAAGGGTGAGTATGGTACGATAAAATATTGAAAGGGAGAGAGAGGGAATATGAGAGCAATAATCCCATAAATTTTAGTTCATTGTTAATTATTTTGTTAATCTCCTACTATGACTAATTTGTAAGTTAATCTTTATCCCAGGTATGTACGTGAAAGGAAAGCACAGTATATCGCAGGTTGGGTACTACCTGCGGTTCAGGCATCCACTGGGGGTCCTGGAACGTATCTCTGCAGACAGCGGGGGGGGGGGCTACTCAACTTCTTTACTCAACCGTTCAGTGCCCTGTGTTTCAGTGTCTGCAGCAGTGTCCTTCTTCACCTTTCTCAGTTTCTTTATCTTAACACTTATGCTCTTTTATCTTTTATTTATAACACTACTCTTTTACTTAAAATAGTTCACTTTTATAGCTTTATTAAATTATGACAAATAAAAAATCCATCTTTATAAAATTATATTCCTAAAAAATTAGCAGCTAAATTTGTATCAATTTGAGGAAGTCTTTGTTCTCGTTGCAATCTCAAAATCAACGCAACACACATCTATCGAGTGCACACAGTGTGTCAGACATCGTCCTAAGCACCAGCAAAACAAAGTCCTGTCCCTGCTGTGGTGAAGAGAAGGCGACAGACAACTATAAACAGGTGTTAAGTGTTATAACCACGATACAGCAAGTGTTCTAGAAACAAATTCTCTTTGTGAACTCAGAGAGGTAACTTTGAGTAGGGACTTAGAGCCTTTTTTGTCTAAAGGCATAGGGTGACAGGATCTGGTTTTCAGAGTTGATCTTCTAAATGAGTGTACATCTTGAATTTTGGGGAAATGTTTAAAATATAAGTGCATATAGTTAGAACTATAAGGTTATAACTGTAAGAGTTTGAGGAACTAGAGAAGTGAGATTAACGTGAACATAAGCTAACGTTAGTCATGACCCAGGGTCTTCACACCAGTTTCTCTTTCATTTCTTCCTCTGGAAGCCATCCCAGATTTCATCAGCACACTCTTTACTCCCACCTCAGACGTTATCAGTATCTCTGATGCTCCTTCCCTCTTCTTGACTTTTACATGGCCTCGCTTCCATGTAAGTCCCGACCATTGTAGCTATGACAGCAATGCGCCCTCCCCGTTGCAGCCGCCTCTGCCTCCGATCACTGCCTCCTCCTTCGCTCCCCCCTGCTCTTCATGCTTGTTTATGTCCCCACACAAAATGCATGGTGTGGTCATTTTAGTTACATCTCATTATTACTGTGTGGTTATATAAATTTTTTAAATTGATTTGAGAGAGAGAGAGGAACATCAATTTGTTGTTGCACTTATTTGTGCCTTCACGGGTTGGCTCTTGTATGTGGCCTCAGAGGAAATGGAACCCACAATCTTGGTGACTCTGGATGATGCTCTAACCAACTAACCTACCTGGCCAGGGCCTAAAATTTCTATTTTTTAAGATTAATGCATCCCTTATTTATAATTTCACTGTAATTTACAAATATGTACATATTTTATCTTCAAATTTTCTGGATGATTACTAAGGAAATAAAAATGTAGCAGTCTAATTATTTCTTCTAAATTCTCAATTTTCTTCCCTGAAATTTCCCATTATGTTACATAAATATTTCTGCAGGATGACTGCAGAGCTGTTTTCCAGAATTTGCATACATTTGAATCTAGCTAGAGGCATCAGAGCAGGAATTCAAGGAAAGGAACAACACCTGTTGGCATTACCCTCACTCAAAACGTCCCCTGGCCAGGATTTGAGGGTGTGTGGCCAAAAACCCTGCTCATGGGACTGGCGCCCTCTGGTGGCAACAGGATACCAAAGTAGGCAGGCTGCTGTATAGAGTCTCAGTACTGTCTCATCGCCTGGAGACCTGAGTACCTCCTGGCTTCTGTGTCGTTATTATATATAATGGGTCCTTCCTTTCCCTGTCTCCTTTTCATGTCTTATTTTTTAACACCTTGCACACAGTGCTGACTTAGGCCTTCACAAAGGAGCATACAGTGAGTCTATAGGAGAAGCTCAAGGATGATGACAGTGTTGGCATAACAACTTGTGCTATGAGGTTTGACTTAGTAACAACAGAATGTCAGTGGTTCCCGACAGGGGACTGTGATTACCCACTTGTCGTTTCTCATAACAGGAAAAACATGAGCATAAATGTATAGTGCGGGCTTTGCTTCACTGGAAGAAAATCTGCATTAGTATTACACTTGTAAATGGGATCTAAGATCAATTGTGAAATATACTTTATAAGTTGTTAACAGTAGAGTCAATCAAATAGCACCTTTTAAAAATGTTAATTTTATTCTGTCTAAAGCTGGAGATGGACAAAGATGACCACTCGAATTCCTCTCTCCTCTCCAAATTCCGAGTCCTGTGTATGAATTCAAGCATTTCTAGAAAGAAGTCAATGTAATATGTATTTTCCATGAATCTCTCGGCTGCTGCAGCAGTATGTCACCTACTGTTGCCCTTTGGTCTGACAACGTTCACTGACTCTATAAACATCTGTTTTACTTCTGTCAATCCAATTCCAGACCTTGCATTTGGTATACCACCTGAATGTGATTTCTTAGAAAAACAGAAAATATGGTTAGCAGCTTATTGGTGACTTCTAGAATTACCAATAACATCTAACTGACACACAAAGTTAAAAAGGCTCTCATTCAAGCCTCGGAATAAAGCATGAAGGAACACAATGTCTGTAACGTACAAATACTATGTGGCAAGAGTAAAGGCAGACATCAAGTGAAGAATTATTTTATATGTTCAAATATAAAACAAGTTAGGAAAAAAATCTAGATTTATTAAATTGAAGTGTACTAACTGTTTTCTTGTTTCTACTCTTGCCTCTCTAAAGTCAATTCTCCTTGGCCCACTGCAAGTAACCTTTGAAAAACATATGCCAGACTGTGTCAATCTCCTGTTCTCAGGCATCTTAGCTTGTATCAACATTTTTACCAGGGCCTCAAGGTCCAGCATGTGCTAGCCATGGCTATCCCTTCAACAGCATTTCCTAGCAGTCTCCCTGTAACTCATTCATGTTTAGAAGCAATGATGTCTGCCAAAGGAATTGGCAGAGTGCACATTGGTTCTTGTGCTTAGTCTTTAATTCCAAAGGCTCTTCAGGCTTTCCATAATGAAGTGACAAGTGCTAACATTGGCACAAGGGACCAATGTGATGACTGCCAAGAGACAGAATCCAGTTGCTGGAAATGAATCATAAATATGCCCAACTCTCTGAAGAAGTGTTTTTTGCAGACATCCTAGCAATTAGGGCAGGAATTACTCTGCCGATGATATTCCACCAAATAACACCCACTAAAGACTTACCTGCAGCGACTACGACAATGTCTGCCAGCTGAGTATGGATCTTCAGTTGTTCTTTGGGGGTGTACCTGTGAGCTATTGTCACAGTGGCATCACCTGGAATGCAGAAGAACTTCTGTTAGTGATTGTTTAGCTTTTTCGTAATTTATTAATACTCCAATTCTAGAGGAGTTGTTCCTAAGCATAGGAAAATTGCTTTGAAATTATTAAATCACTTTGAAAACAAAAGCTGGATACGAACATGTAGATGGCCCATAGTATTGTGCCCTTTAATTACCATAGAAAATCAAATGAGACCAAGTGAGGGTATGTGCTGGTTATTATTGGAGAGCTATAAACATTGGGTTGGCCAAAAAGTTTGTTTGTTTTTTCCATAAGATGGCTCTCATAGCACTTCACTTGAAACAATTTTGTTTGGTTGTATTGTGACAGCTGTCATATCAGCATAAATTTAAAAAAACCTTATGAAAACTGATGAATTTTTGTGTAGCCACTTTAATATTGAAAATGGATGAAAATACACAACATCTTCGGCATATTATCCTTTATTATTTCAAGAAAGGTAAAACACAAAATGCAAAAAAAAAGGATTTTTGCAGTCTATAGAGAAGGTGCTATGACTGATCAAACGTGTCAAAAGTGGTTTGCAAAGTTTCATGCTGGACATTTCCTGCTGGACGATGCTCCACAGTTGGGTAGACCAGCTGAAGTTAACAGTAATCAAATTGAGACATTAATTAAGAACAATCAATGTTATACCACATGGGACATAGCCAACATACTCAGAATATCCAAAGCAATAAAATTATTGGTGAAAATGAAAAATGTGGTTTTTTATTTTACAGAAAAAAATTAAATGGACTTTTTGGCCAACCCAATAAGATCCTAAAACCTAGCATTTGAAAGTTCTGTATTGACAAGTTAATACATAGATGTAGGAGTCACTCACTGGCTTGATGAGATATGTAAATACTGAAAACAGTCAGATAAGCGCACTAAAAACGGGCGATGTATTGTGGCGGGACAGGTTAGGGACTGATTCTGCCTCATCTTGGCAGGTGTCTCATCTTGAGGTGTCAAAGTGTTCCTAAAGGAGGCAACATACTCTTTTACATCTTAAAGTATGAGTAAAAGTCCACCAATCAAGGACCAACTTTGAAATTTTGTGTTTAGGAAATGATGAAGAAGCCTAGGCTTCAACAGAAAGTACCTATGCATGCTTTAATAAGTGATGTCTGAGTAAGAAAGGTTATCAGCCTGAGGGAGCCCAGTGATTAAAGTGAGAGCCAAGGAAGAGGAGTGGGAGAGAGGCAGTACTAAGTGCGGTCAAAGGAAGGGCTTCCAGCATGAACATGGCTGTGCGAGACAGCATTTTCTCTCTCCCCTTCCTGGATAACATACATCAGCAAAAACTGCACCATCTCTGTTTTTAGCAAAACTAGAAGACATATTTACCACAGGCTCTGAAAACATGTAAGATTTACCCAGGAGCAGCAGGGTTAGTACATACCATACAGAGAGAAAGGCAGCAAAGAAATGCAGGGAAAAACAAGATGGCCAGCAGCAACAGAGCTCTGGAAATGACTGCAAAAATATACTCCCTGCAGGTGAAGGGCTCACATCAAAATGCAATGTTTGTAGCAGATAAAATAGGAAGAAGCACTGAGGAAGCTCTTACACAGGGAAGCCATTTCAACAGGAAGGAAGTCGTTTGACTGTGAAGTTTGTGTAGGAGGAATCTGAAAGCTTCCCAGAACCTCCTCCACAACCCTAACAGAAGAATCCTACAAACAGCAGATCCGAGAAATCCAACTCATTCAATAGTAAGTAACTTTTAAAAAGCATTTGTCAATGCACTGAAAGTATACTATATAAGGATCAGCTCAGGGGAATTTGGGTGGTGATAGAACTGTTCAGATTCTATTGTAGTTACAAGACTATAAGCATTTGTTTAAATTCATGGATGTATACCAAAAAGAGGGCATTTATATGCAATTCTCTTAAGTTAAAAAAATACATTTTAAAAGTGGCAGACTCAAGAAAAAAACAAAAAAAATGTAAGGAATTTACTGACATACCAATAAGTTCAACAGCACAATATTGTTATGAAAAAGTTGAAAATTATGATTAAACATTATGCCAAAAATTTTTTAAATAAGTTAAAATCACAAAAACTGGGGGAAAAAGACTTGAATTCATACAAATTGATTTATAATGCTCAATACTGACACACATTCAGTAAAATAGATGGATTTTAAAGATTCAAAAAAGAATCCTCTGAGCCACCAAGCAAAAATTCAAAATTTTACATTTAACTGCGGAAAACAGCAGGGCGTTGCCTACAAGAGACCCATGTAAATAAATTAGAAGCCAAGGATTTTATATTCACTCAAGTTATCCTTCAAGATTAGAGGAGGCAAACAATTTTGGAATTGTAAGAATTCTGTGAATATTGTTCATATGAGTTTTTCCTACAGAATGTGCTAAAAGAAAAAAATATTGAGATGACTTTCAATCAGTATCGAAACATGTTTTGGGTTATTTCACTCTCCTTAGCTTGTTATTACTCCTCCGTAAGTCTGGCCGGAGAGAACCATGGGAAATAGCAAAGTCATATTTATGCTTGACTGTCAGTTTCTGACCTTGGTGATATCAAACCATAAAAAGGTTTACAGTCAGTCAGATGATGATAGCAAAGAAGAGGTGAACCAAGAGGCTTAAAAGCAAATGTTTTCCGGTAATGACTTTGCCCCTCGATACCTGTTCCTGGTCCTGAGCCCTGTCTTGTGTTAAAATAAAAAAATAAATAGACACTAACCTTGAAGATTCCCTGAGCAGATTAAACCAGTTTAGTCATACCACACAAAGCTTAATTTACCTTATTTGACAAGGTTAATCTGACCTGGGTCATTTCTTGCTTACACCTCTGAAAATCATAAGCAAAACTTGAATTGCTTTCCATGGTTGATATGAGGTAAACATGGACCGATTCCCTACCATTTAAGAAAATTCTAATATTATCACCAATCACTGTGAAGAGCAAACAGTCTCTGATTCCTCACTAATATAAGCTGTTTTATAACAATATGCCCCTGAGCTTCATTCCATGTTTTGGTTTAAGGGCTCCCAGCTTGAAACTGTCTTCCTGGTGTGTTTACTATAAACTTTTACTGATCACTACTTCAGTGATTGATTGGCTTCATTGCTGCTATGTCTGAACTTTTGACACTTGCTAACTATATTTAACCTGTCTTACTTGACATTGTGAAAACTCTCGTTGCTCCTATTTTCAGTGCTGGTGTCCCCCTGCTTTGCTTCAACGAGTCCTCTGGCTTGCTGCGCCTAATTCTCTCTGTCTCCTCAGGTTTTCCCCAGGATGGTCAGAAAATGATGATGAAGCCTAGGCTTCAACAGAAAGTACCTATGCATGCTTTAATAAGTGATGTCTGAATCAGGATGGTCAATACTAATAAGCTGCAGTAGCTACTCCATAGAATGGTGTGTACCTCTGACCCTCAGGTGACTTTTTCCCTCACTCAGTTTTATATTCTTATTGCTCATATGACAATAGCCCCGGCAAGGACCTAACTTTTCAACTATTACACAGACACAGTAAAAACAGTATATGCAGCCATAAACAACTTCATAGTGCCCAGTTCTTCACATCATCAGTGTTAAGATACAGCAAGAATAAAAGACCCAGAACCTATCTCCCAGAATCTCAGAACCCAGAATAATCAGAGTTCTGTTAGAACTTAATAATTAATTGCTTGGCAAGATATGCTGCTTACTATACAAAAGTTCAGGTGATCAAGAACTGTCTGCCGGAAGCCACCTGAGCAGTTTTCTGTGCTATCATGACCTCTGCAACTTACGCAAAGTTGCAGGTTGTAGCAAAGACTTCTTGGCAAATAACAGAGTACCAATTTGAGGAAAATATTTGCTATTAAAAAAAACTAGAACAAATGATACAATGTGCTTCATTCTAGTGTATTTTTTGTCAATATTGCCTAAATGAGTTTACTTCTGTTCGATGTTTCTAGGCCATTCCCTGCCTTCATTTACTCAATAATCAATAAATAATCCAAGAACCATGCTAAGCAATGGAGCTTCACAATTCTCAACTCACATGTGAAGAGCAGATATGTAAATAAGAATTATAATACAGTGTGATCAGTTTCATGCTAAAAGAAGGAATACGGACCTCCATCACGCACTCTGGCTGAGTAGGGTCAGTTAAAGGTCTTAGGAAAGACAGATTTTGATGTGAGTAAGAATTTGTCTTGCTTCTATTTCAACCCCCTATGCCTTTTCCGTCCTTTCCCACTGATAAATTATTTTCCATAAAACATGAGAAAGGCATATACTTTAGCTCAGACTGCTAGGAACTTCTTCCTTATAAAAGCTGAAGTCTACATTTTGCAACTTTTACCATGATTACAGATCTATCTTCAACAGAAACATAGAACAAGTCTCAACTTCCTTTTTTCCATAAGGGAAATTTTCAAATACCTGCTTGTACCTGTATCAGCAGATAAGCAAAATGGCAAACCCCAAAGGAGCTGGAATCTCATGTGCAGCGTTTTTCTTTGCCACTTCCTCTTGATAAGGAAGAACTGAGTCATTCTCACCACAGTAACTATTGCCATGGTCTGGTTTAAAAGAAACAATCTCTGAGGAAATCCCAGGAAGGAAAACTCAGTACTCATCAATGGAACAGCACTCGATGCATCTTAAAATAATGCTGCAGTCACTTGACTCTGAATTCCACTTACTGTACGTTTCGTATTCCAGCTTCAGTTGCTTTTTCTGGATTAAATCGTCTAAATTATTTTAGATATTGTTACAGAGCACTTGGATGTAAGTCTTCTGTTCATGCTTTGAGTGGGCCAGGCTTTAATGCCTTTGTATCTGGTCAAGACCTGGCTGACTGGATTTGTGGTGTATCCGTGCTTCAGTTTTCTTCCAGACACGCTGGGCCAATGGCTTCACTTTTAACTAGTCACATACTGTTTTAAGCTCATTCCTTTTCAACATTTACCTTCGAGTTCCTCTGAGAGAGGAAGGACTGCCTGACTCCTGACCACCAGTGTCTGTAGATATTTTTAAAACATGTCCCAAGATTTGCCCAAAAGTTATTGAGTTGAAACCTTGGATACATTTATTCAACAAAGACAATACACAAATGAGCAAATGCATACATAATAAAATTTTACACAGCAATAAGTGCTAAGAAGAACAGGGTACAGAGTAAGTGAATAGAAAGTGATAACACGGGTGGTGTTTTAATAGGGTGCTCAGGGGCAGCCTGAGGGTTTCTGTTCAACCATTTGAACAGAAACATGAGGAAGTGAGCAAATAAGTGATATAAATAACTTCAAAAAGAGCATCTAGGCAGAAGGCAAACCAAGGGCGAAGACGCTGACAGATGAGCATGGATGTCATGTTCTAGAAAAGCAAAAGGCAGCTGTGACTGAAGGGCAGTGATAGACGTGAGAGAGGTAGGAGAGGCGTAAGCAGATACAGCCCAGGGTAGATCACGTAAGGTCTTGCCAGCATAGTAAGGAATTCAAATTTCATTCTGATGTTACGCTGTTCTGAGTGTTACGGGAAGACAGAGATGATTGAAGATCCACCAGTGGAAAATAATCTGTGTATGGGAAATGGGACAAGGGTGGTGCAGGGAAATTAGTTTGTAAATTGTATAGTTTCAAGGGAGAGATAATAGCTATCTAGGCCAGGATCTTATCAGTGGAGGTGGAAAGACCGTGACTGCAGATGGAGAAGATACAGGGTGTGAGGACAAGAGAGAAGTGAGGGAAGGCCTGAGCAACTGGTGAAGTGATGATGACGGCTCTTATTGAGATGGAAGACCATGGGATGTTAGACTAAGAGTAAAGGATTGGATATGGCAGGTGCTGCAGTGCTGCAGGGGACAGTAAGTTACCTGGGTCCAGGGCACAGGGGGAGACAGATGGTATTTAAAGCTATGGGGCTGAGAAGCATCACCCAGGAAATGGCTCTGGAACAAAATAGGAAGCCCTGGGCTCATTTCAATTGTCTGAGAAAATATTCCTCAACCCTGACAGCACTAGAATCTTCCATGTTTCAAAAAATACTAATGTTCAAATCCAACTTGTAAAGATTCAGATTTAATTGTTCGGTATTGAGCTCAGGCAGCTATATTTTTAAAAGCCCCCAGATGATTCCAGTGGGGAGCTAGGGTTGAGAACCACTGGTTTAGAAGTTGGGAAAAGGAGAATGACCCAGAAACACAGAATGAGAAGAAATGTCTAGTGAAGTAAGAGAAATTCATGCCAGAGGTAGATATAATCTGTGCTTAAACAATAAAAGAAATTACTCTATAAAATGTGGCCATTTCATTAAATTTAAAAGCATGTAACAAATATTACTCAGTCCATTACACAGTTTCCTGATTATAAGGACCCTCAGGGGAAATTATTTTTGGTCTTCATGTCAGAAAATGTTTTATTTACTCTGGGCAAGTGTTTATTTGTAATCTTAAAGACAGTTAATTGGGTAATTAGTCACTTTCCCTGCTAAAAAGCTCTCAGAATGAAATTAGTGACCCAATCATCGTAAGTATAATTATATTCAATTCAATAAATTCACCAAATTATATTCACTACCAGTATATAAAAAGCAATGTGCTTGGAAGTGAGGATATACCCACGAAGATTTACTATGTCTAGTTTTAGTAGTAGCCTTATTCTTGGCTCCGTTTTAGTGCCAGCCTTGCTATCCGTTTTTCTCAACTACTTCTTGCTTGCACTGTGCTCCAGATGTTGCCGGGGCCCACCTTAAATACTCTGTAGACTAAGTACACTGTAGTAGCTTACGTGTATTGAGTACTTACTACGTATAAACTCTGAATTCTTTAGAAGTATTGACTCATTTAATCCTCCCAAGAAACTCACACGTTCTCATCTCACAGAGAAATGCAGACACAGAGCAGGAACTCCGGCAACACCACCAGGGAGTCGGGCCGCTGGGCTTCGGGCTGCAGGAGCCAGTCTTCCAGTGACTCGGCAACTCCGGTGCTGCTCGGGGGTTAAAATGAGAACGCGGGTTCTAAAGCTTAGATTTTTAGGATTGTTCTCCGTTTAGTAGGAATGAAATGTGTTCATCATGCACATGAATCAATCCCCCAGGTGACCAAGTGCCCGGTCAGGGTTGGTAGTGGCATTCATGATTGTGAACCGGATTTTAATCTATAACAGACTAACCGCATTCCAGCCTGACACCCCGAAGCCCGGCCACGGCGAGCCAGCCGGCCTGGCAGGGGACAGCGGCCCGGGGAGAGGACGGGCCAAAGGGCTGCTCGTAGCTTTCTAGCTTTTTAAACTCCAAGGTATGTGGGTGGGGTCTGATTTTTAAAGCGTTATTTAATTCTTGCATTTATTTCCTGCTTTCCAAGATTAATAGATGAAAACAAACTCAGGAATCTCACTATAACGTCTGATTCTACAGACATACTTGCAAAGTATAGACGAAAACTAAGTAAGTATTCCCAAGGCACTTGAGAGAAAAAACGCAGACAACATCAAAAACTGTGCGCTGTTCACGGCCCTCCTACGCATCCTTTCTGTGGAGAAAAGGTAGACCTCTGATGTGTACTAGTGCACATGTAGTAAAGGTAAAAATAAATACATAGGTATGTGTATTTTTGTATGTGGATATTGTGTTTTCGAAAAACAGTAACTTCCAGGGTCAAATGCTAAATACTATTACTCTCTCAGAGATCCGCAGCCCTTGGGAACTATCACAGTCAAGTTATGTTTGATTTTGTTTAATCCAGATTTCTCAAATTACTTTGACTAGTTCCTCTTCCCTTTTAAAAAAAATTAAAACCTATTTAAGATCTTGTGGGACATCAGTGTTCCTAATCATACAGCTTAGGGAGAGCTGTCTTAAAACTTTTCAGACACCCTTGGTCTACAAATCAAGTACACTTATTCATTCATTTTTGCACAAAGACTTTTTAGAAGGATGCTGAAGATAAAATGGGCAGAAACACAAAGGTGGTATTTGCTCCTGAGAAGTGAATTGTCAAGCGAGTGTGATGAACGTTCGTTAATCAAAGAATGCCGTGATAAGTGACACTCGCAAACCGATGAACGTTGTGAAAAGCTCTTGAGTGTGTCTGTGGTGGCGTGCGCGCGAGCGGTGGGAGGGGTTAGCCTGCTGAGGAAGTCCCATCTGAGCCGAGGGATAAGCATAAGGGAAACACTCGCTCTTCGGGAGGCTGAAGGTTGGGACAGGTAAGAAGTGAAATCAGAACAGTGATGAGGGAGGGGCAGCTAGAAGCAATACTGGAAAATCCCGAGAGACTGCAGACTTATTCACACAGGGAAACAGAAAAAAACCTTAAAGATCAACACACTATGAGAATAAAAAAATAAAATTAAAAAAAAAGAAACTTAAGAGATATTTATTGATCAAATAGAATAGGGCCCACACTCTTTTAAGTAGTTAGTATCTTTATATAAATAACACCGCTTGCCATCAACTACATTGAAGTCACCAAATCATCATTTATATTTATAATATGATTTATTTATTTTGTAAACTTTTGTGTAAACTTTTTTCTTCTAGATCTTAGAATTTTTTAAATAACTTCAAGTAGAAGGTATTTTTTATTTTTGCCTGTGAGGTGAATTTTTTTTTCAGTTTGCAGTGAAGAGTAGTAACAGGAGATAACTAATAAAAACATTCCATTATAACAGTAACAGAAAGTAGACCAAAAAGGGGTATAAGATCTTTATATAACTGTAATTACAAATCATTCATCCCTCCTTTCAACTCATCTTTTTATTATCGAACGCTCTGTTTCTCCCTTGCAGCACTTTGCACAATTACAATGATTAACCATTCACACCCAATTGTTTCATGACCATCTTTCCTACTGGACTATAAGCTTAAGAGGACAGGGCAGTATCTGACTTGTTCACCATAATGTGCCCTATGCTTAGTGACAAAGAAGTCAGTCCCTCTGTAAGAATACAGCATTACATGTCAGCAGCTCGAGGAAAAACAAGTTAGCCTAAACAAAAGGGCAGATCCTGAATGTTTTACTGGACAACACTGTGCCCTCTCTGTTATTGCCGTCAGCAACAACTTCCCCTCCCTTCCTGGGGGCCTGAGGCCTCCTCTCCGCTTCCTCGTAGTCAGGAAGCACCTTTCTCCCCTGTGGCCTGATTCTTGGGGGGAAAGGAGTCTTAAGCAATACTTCTATATATATGCCTACAAGTTTAAAATATTAAGAAAGTAATGTATAGGAAGTACCTAGCTACTTCTCTCCCTCCTCCCCTTCCTTCCTGCTATACGGGAATTTTTTTTCAATAAATGACGAAGTTTGCTTTATTTTAACACCTTCACCTGTGGTCGTATTTTCTATAATACTGATATAGTACTTGGCATGTAGGAGACAGTAAATAAACTTTTATTAACTGACTAGTTGCTTTATTATATAAGAGGGCCTGTGCTAAATTTCAGAGATACAAAAAGCCTAAGACAAGATATCTGTCATTGAGAATTTCATTTCCCACATGTGCAGGAAAGGAGAACAGGTAGATAATTAATATGCAATAGGACTAGTATTGTGTCGGCAGCACATACGATGTGCAAAGCTTAGAAGATCTGGGCCACATCCTGAAAGGCAGGTGGGAGGTGAGAGGAAAGCTGGTGAGCGATGAGAAATGGCATTCCACACACAGGGCACAGCGTATGCGATGGCAAGGAGGCAAGGAAGAGATGATGTGTTTGGGGAACACATGTGTTTCTATGGAGCCTCAGCATAAGGACCCCGAGAGAAAGCGCCAGGAGGAACTGCTGAAAAGGTAGGTTGGAGCAGACCACACTATCCTTATGAGTGATGCCTGGAACAATCAGACTTACAGATTTACCAAAGGAATGGGTTGTGCTGGTAATACAATAAACCATGCCTCAGAGGTCATGGTGAAAGAGAAAATGAAAGAAAAAGAGAAAGATTCTAACTTCACTTTACATTTTAAATAATGTTTAATGTTATTTTCAACAGTGTAATCATCCCACTTGTTTGATATGAGAATACATGATATTTTCCAAGTACAGTGTTTTTCAGATCCTAGCTGTCTGAATTGAGGAGACATTGAAAATGAAACAGTACTCTTATTATGCAGCTGAGAAAATGAGACTAGCACAAGTATTTGATTTTTTCTATTGTTTCCCACTATGCAAAACTCAAAGCTGTAATTCAGTCAAGTCTAATCCACACAGAGACATCACAAAACATAATATCCTAATATCTCATCATGCAGACTTCCAACTTGGGGGTCGGGTGATGGGAGGAGCAGACACCAAACACCTGCCAGTTGGACAATGGCCCGTTCCAGAGGCAGCAAACATCCCAGTCCACTCCACTGCCAAGGCGAAGAGTTTCAGTATTGATCACTGCCTCACTCCTGCATTTCTAGATGTTCCTGTTTGGCTCCTCTCTTTGAAACCCCAGAGTGCCGGGCCCCACCTGGCACTGGGCTGAGCCTAATCACACACACCACACACATCATGTCGCACTGCCCGGAACACCCACTCCTGTCTCGCTACCTGAAGACACCTCCTGTTGGTGAGAGATGATGCTCTGGGCTGGCGAAGCTGTTCATTTTCACATCTGGAACCAATTTTCACAAAGGAAAGGCACTCTACTAGCAAAATAGCTCATGGTTTTCCATTTAGATAGGATGGTACTTGAATGAAAAATACCTGATATACAGAAAATTGCAACAGAATGGCAGCTTGAGTGTGAAAGCTGAACACCAATACAAAAGCAGTGCTTTGAAAAAAACAGTGTCCAAAGGTGAACCCTGAAGATGCAGACTCATCTTCAGGAAACAGAGGACTAAGTATTTTCACCACTACCCAGGTGTTTCATAGAGTTAAGCACTGAGAGTACATTGTCTGAATGAAATCAAGAATATCCCTGGTTCCCCAGAACTGTAAGCAACGTAAGTTGGTTGATGGCCCTTTTAAAGTCCTGTTTAAAAAGTCCCAGCACCAATTCCACTGCAGTGATGGCACACCTTTTGGTTAAAAGAGGCACGTGGAACCCATGTTGCGGCCATTTAGGGGGATCTATTTAGATGAGATATCCTATGTAAAATATAAAAATGTGCAGAAAGAAATTTGTTAATTATCTAAAAGAATTTTAAATAAAATCATATGTATTCCTTTTGTGAAAAAATCATGATGCTTTGGTTATTATGGCACTTTGTTATTTTGAAGGGAAAAAAAACTGTTTTAGAGAAATTGCAGAACTTCCCTCTTGCTTCCTCATGGTCAAGTCAAAAATAAAGACATTGTGCTAAAGTCAATGGTATTCGGTTTTCATTCCGAAAGAAGCTGAAACTGGGCAGGTTACTACATACAAAAAAGTTAAAAAAATACACTGTGATTAATGGGTAGTGACAATGGTACCCAAACATCCTAACAAGTAGTAGGGGTTGCGAGAAGAGACTCCCCACTATCAGTCTCTTTATGTTCCCCAATTAACCACAGGCTTCCCTAAGCAACTAGCATGTTTGCTTAAGGATGCCAAATTTATTTTGTGCCACTGAATATTTATAATTCAAATCACCCATACTTATATATCATGCCTACCACTATCATCAAGATGCTAAGCTCACAGAGGACAGGAACTATTTCTCACCTACTGCCTATGAACTACATAGTGGCTGTGATGGCACGTCCTTGGCAGAAGGCACTAACCCTGTAGTGTCCTGCTGCACTGAGTACCCACACTACCCATTGATCCCAAGATTTTAGCACATTCTCTGTCCTCTAAATATTTCAAGCCCTTGAAAATTTAAAGATATTTCTTACAAAACAGCAGAGATCACATCTTAAATAATCAAGACTAACAATTAGCCATGAGTAGCCACATATTACTTAAGCTAAATGACAGTACGGCCATTTTTATCTCATGCAATTATCTTTGGTTTTAAAACACAAATGAATCATTAGAGTTCTGAGTCTTTACTAACGAAGAAATACACTGTGAGCTGAATGCTCAACACTGTGAGTGTCATCAGAAAAAGTTCTTCACAGATATGAATTGGCCAGGTTAATCCTCCTCCATTATTTCTCTTAGTTAACAATGCACACGTAGTTGTTTACATACAATAACTACACAGACATGGGCATTTGGAATATTAGCTTCCCCACAGACTCCAAATCTTCAGTAAACAGCTCTCAACAATTCATTATATTAATCATATAAGTCAGCACACTCCTATTAAATAGGCATGAGATTAAATACAACCCATGTTACAAACTGTTCAACATCATTTTAACATAATTTGTTAACTTTTAGATTCTATAATTATAATAGTACCTAGATGCTGCTATAATAAATGTAAATTTAACTATATGTCTTTATCAGTAATATATAACTAATTCCACTTTTGATTCAATTTTTAACATGCGTTCAATGACAATATTTTATAACACAAAGTATAAATTATTTATAAAGTTAATATGTTTTATGACATAGGAATATCTAACTTAAATTGTATTAATAAAGGCTAAGTTAATTTTCTTACACTTATATATATGACAAATAATTCAAAATTAGAATTTATCAAGTGGTTAGCTTATAATTTACTGACATCTACAAGAAAAAGCATCCTGTAAAGTATGGACTATCATGATGTCATATTTCTAATCAAATACTTTATAGACTTTATAAATTCTACATTTTTGCAAATTATTGCAACAAAGACTAGATTTGATCCACAATAAAGCAAACTTAAAACCCAGCAGGAAAAAAAATTAAACAGAGGTGAAACATATATCATTAACCTTGGATCGTGTTACTCTAAACTTCATGATTAGTGCGGCCACAGATTATTAACTTGAACATAATAATGGAAATAACAGTGATAGCCACAGCGCACATGTACAAGGGCTTCCTTAACTTACTATGTCAGGCACTATAATTAGCGCTTTACATTTATATATTGTTTAATTTTCACAATAATTCAGTGAAGGAGATACTAATATTATACACATTCCACAGATGAGGGCAGTGGAGGTGTACAGCTGATTACCGTATTTTTAGGACTATAAGATACACTGGACTATAAGATGCACCTAGGCTTTAGAGGAGGAAAATAGGAAAAAAATTTTGAGGCAAAAAATGTGGTAAAATATTTAATAACCTGTGACCCCACTTCACTGCCACTGCCACCCCCACTCCAAGCCAGGTAAACTACATTTGGACTATAAGACGCACCCCCCCTTTCCTCCCAAATTTGGAGGGTGCGTCTTATAGTCCAAAAATCATGGTAAATGACTTGTCCGAGGGCATAGGGCTCACCAGGACAGGGTCTGACTCCAAGTATGTCCTCCTAAACACCCGGTCAGGGCGCAGCTCCCAGCCCTGAGTTACCACTTCCTTGCGTGGCCTTGGTACGTCACCTGAAGTCTCTAAAGCTCATTCCCTTTAGCTCCTAGATGCAAATAATACACGTTTGCCAGAATTATTGAGAACTAAGCAAAGACAGCTTATGAGAAAGTATTATACAGTTGTGCAGCTGTGTTATTGTTACGTTATTGATGAGACAAAATGGAACGTTGAAAATGAAAAAACTATTCATTGGCTCTTGGCTAGGATTTCCCAACCAAAAAAGTGTACCTAATAAACTGCCTGGTTGTTTTATCTTGCCTAAGATAGAACCTATCACATGAAGGCAAATATGAATCAATATCGTTATCATGCCCTAGGGGAGACAGACAAGCCCTAATAGACTAGGTTAGAAGTGAGGAGTAAAACCAGAAATGTAACTTTGTGGATGGTGATTATGAAAACTGTGTTCTCACCACCAGCTTTGGCCTTTCAAAAACTTCTTCAAACTACGGCCTTTTAAAGTTCCCTGGAGTCCAGGCTCTAACTCACTAAGATCCACACACACATTCTGATTTGGCAGTATTTGTATCCTTAGGCCCAGGAAGGAAAATCAGTTTTCCAGTGTCATCATTCACCCTTTTAGATAAAATATCATTGGGCTTACTTTTTCATAGGGCTTTTTAGCTTAAAAATTATTTCATATGCATAATGTCAACCCAGATTAAAACAGGTATTTGAAAATTTGAAATCAGGAAACTGAAATTTGCCAAGGTTAATGATAAGAAGTCTATATATCTGTGCTTTGGTGTTGTGCTGTGTGTGCGTGTGTGAGTATGCAGATATTTGTCATGTGATTTTATGGGAACATCTACTAGCTTCCCACTTTTCTTCATGTCTATATTGTTAATGATTTAGAGAAAGTATATATGGCCAAAATAAAACACAGGAGCAAAGTAGCTACACATTTCCAGTAATTCCTTTATTCACACTCAAGGTGTTCATGTAGCTAGATGAGGAATAAAGGAAACCTTCACTTGCATAAACCTACAGATACGCTGAGTCACAATTTCACGCACTCAGATTTGATGACTGTAGGTAAGAAAACGGTAAAGCTGTGCAGGCCCCCGGGCCCCGCCTACCTCCCGGCCGCTCGTGCCCTCCGTCGCTGTGCAGCAGCATGGCGACGGGCATCCCCACATTCTTGGATCTTCCAGCCACAACCACGTTTTTCCCAAATGTTTCAATTCCTAAGAACAGAGTTTGATTTGGATAATCAACAGCAAGAAGCAAATAAACATTTGATCAGCAGCTGAAACACTCTTTAAAAACTTCTAATTAAATTTGGATTATTGTGTGGCTTGTCTATAATGTGTCCACATTCATTATTTATAAATATTCTTTTAATACCTCTTGGATTTGTCACTTCCTCTATGATTATGTCCTCATGGAAAAAAACTCACAAATATTTTCAAGTTGCTATTAAATTATTTTTTAATCATTTTTTTATTGTTATTCTATTACGGTTGTCCCAATTTCTCCCCTTTGCCCTCCTCCACCCATCCTACTGTCAATTCTCACACTGTTGTCCATGTCCGTGGGTCATTCATACATGGTCTTTGTCTAGTCCCTTCCACTTCTTTCCATTAAATTAATTCTAAGTACTAAGATTCATGTGAAGAGTTAGAAGTACAGAGACTTAAAATATATTAACTGCTAATTACAAAGTAAGCAAAGTACAACAATGCCAAGTTTAATTGGCAATCACACTTTGAGCACAACTGGAATAAAATGAAGTAGGAAAAGAAGTATTTTTCACAAAGTTCATGCACTTTACTCCATAGGAGAGAAGCATTAGACTAGGGACTTAAAAAGATGTAAAATATAAAACAGCAGATTTAATACACTTTACCACTTTTGGGCATAGTTTCTTCATATTTAAAAAGAAGATGTTAGAATTGCTTCCCCCACTGCCCTCCCCCCCCCACTACTAAGATTCTAAGAATATAATTCTAGGATCTGCTTTCCCTTGGACATTTTCTTTTTCAATTGGAAAAAGCAAATTAGAAAGGAGAAGAAGCTGTCACAAATGGAAGTGACAGTGGTGGAAGCAGGAGAATCATCAATATAGAAGGCAATCAAAAGGCAATATGGGATTAATTAATGTAGAGGCAAACGTCTCTATATACCTGTGAGATCTACATTGGTATTTACTGCATAATTCAAAGGTAAATGTTTGTAATTAAAAACCTAGGTCATTAGAGATGATT
This sequence comes from Tonatia bakeri, assembly GCA_004024845.1. Lineage (NCBI taxonomy): Eukaryota > Metazoa > Chordata > Mammalia > Chiroptera > Phyllostomidae > Tonatia > Tonatia bakeri. Next base: position 55,912 of record PVIA01006056.1, on the reverse strand, counting down.
CAAATATGTTCAGCACATTCTGTTTTTAAAGGTAAGGGAAAATGTACATCAAAATACATTGTTTTTAGCTTAAAAGTAAGGAGGCAAACCTATTACTAGCAAATTCACTCCCTGTAAGATGTAAGCAGCTACCCCTAGTTTATTTTAGTTTGGATTATTCTTTGACTTATACAACTTTACATTTTTCTACAGGTAGAAGTTTTATGGCTTATCATTTTCTTTCACTCAGTAGGACTGAGGTCATTCCATCAAATGTACAAATGCTTGGTTTGGCATGGAGCACCCGCATCCCACAGACCACAAGTTACCCACCTGTCCTTTTGATTATTTCCCAGACAGCACTGGCAGTGGCAGGTATGAGAGAATGCTGATCAAGGCACAGTCTTCCAATATTGATAATATGAAATCCATCTACGTCCTTTTCGGGGGCAATCCCATTGCATACTGTTCGCTCATCCACATGGTCTGAAATGTAAACAAAATTGGTCTAATTTTACAATTGCTTTTTACTTGGCAGCCTGGAAACTGAAATGCCAGGACCTACAACCCACTTATGACTCAGCTTCAGTAAAGGTGTAAAATCCTCATTCTGTTTTTTTTCCTTTATACCAAAATAGGGAGACAAAGTGCTCCTGACCAATGGCCACATTTAACTGCTGAGCGAGAACAGGCACGCACAGGGCCAGAAGTGGCTGGCTGATGAAAGAAACATGTCTGCAAAATAAAACAATACCAATGAGATCTGGGAACGCCCAGATGAGAAGTCTTTGTCCCAGTAAGTTTGAGTACACACAGACATACACACACGTCATTTCCCTGAAGCACTAGCACACTGAAATCCAAAACATCATTACGGTTTCCTATCTGAAATAAAAAGAGCATAACTTGAGTAAAGAACTAATCAAATGAAACATGAGACACCAATGGTCTCATTTGGAAAAGTAGTAAGAATAGAAATATAAAAGAATAGAAATAGAAATATAAAAGGCTCTTACTATTCTATGAAAAGCAGCTTAGCTTACCTTAAAGCCAACAATTAACCCACATACCTAAAATATTAAAATAAAGGTATGTTTGCTACATAAAATTTCTTTGGTCATTACACAATGAATGCCACTCAGATATAGTATTTAAGAACATTACCAAAGACCAAGTTTGAATTGTTTTCAAAGACCGGTGCCTTTCACCTTGGATCTCTGGTGGTGTACAAGTGACACTACTGCCTCTTACTTTAAATAGATCTAATTTGTCATCATTGGACTACCAAAGTCCTTTACATTTACAAAAGCAGGTATTCGCATCATAGTCAAATAGAAACTGGGTGTTTGGAATATCTGTCCAATCACCTGGTTTTCACTTTCAAGAATTTTATTCATTCTATAACATTCTAAAAAAGTAAGAACTCCATCTGTTTTCTCTGAAGTCAAAAGGTAATTATATATAGGTTCCAGCAAACATTTTCAAAAATTACATGTTCAATTTACTATCTGAGGACCAAAAACCTGTTCTTTTTTCAATCTGGATGATGATGATGATGATGAGTACGGTAATAATGTTGATGATTCAGTTTTTCAGCACCTACCACTCACACAGAAGAATGTTCATGTTATGGGTATTTTTTAGAAATGAAATCAAAAGCTTTGTAGTTTTTTTTTAAACATGTATTTGAAATCTCCATTATTGATCTAAGGCTTAAATTAGTTCATCTCTAAGTTTAAAATTGGCTAGTGTAGCTATGGGCTACCCATTGAGTGAAAGAACTCAACAACGGCTCATTTCTAGAGTTTGAGAGCATCTTCTTACACTGAATTTTGCCATCCACTGGTCTGTACTGTTTCATCCACTAAAAACAACAGTAAGTTGTAACAAATAATCCATCTCACACAATAGCGAAAGAATAAAGAAGAGATGTATGCATCTGGAACTCTGGAGGGAAGCACTAGAGACTGGTGACTGCAGACCAGCCCATGAGGTACTCCTTCACCTTTGATTCCGATCGCCTTTTTTTTTGCCTTAAGCTAATAGGTGTTTAAAGGCAGATGGGTACACATACAAAAGGTGGGAGGTGCAAGAAAACTGCTTATTCATGTATTGGCTATTTAGTCTAAAAGGAAAAGAACCTATTTCAGTAGCTTAAAAATGTTTACATTATAAAAGTCAATGAAACCAATTCATACATCATTTTTATGTTGTTCTATGTTAATTCAACAGTGGGTTAAATCTCACATTTTTTTGCCTGGAGAGATGTACCTTTTACTATGCAATGCATAGCATACAGCAGTAGTGGGACATAGTGCACCTTAAGATTCCAACAGTGCTCTACAGGTTCATGTTACCACCACATCAGTTCCCCTGTACCTTCACAGTCACTGGGGACGCAGATGAAGCTCAAAGGGCCTGAGACACAGTCAACATCAAACCACCACTAGGAGGAGGAGCCTAAAGTCAAATACACATCTTTTTGCTCTAAAACCAGTCTTGCCTTATGTATTACACAGAAACCATAAATATTAAGCATCTTAAATACTGCTTAACATTTAAAATTAAACCCCCATCCCTTCTATTCCAGACATTTCACAATTCTAAAATGTCCCAAGGAATGTAATGTACTGTTTTTTCCAGGCCTTCAAACATAACACAATTACTAGATTCACTAATATGTGTCTAAACACATGCATCAAACATTTTATAGCCAATTCTACCTTTTGTCATATGAGGAAGAGAAATAAATTCCTTTCATGCTTCTGACTGACTGCTACTGAAAGTCCCCAGACATCTCACTCCTGGGGCCCATGTCTTGAAGACAAGGAATAACCATGAGACTCAATAGCATCAGTTTCTTCCCTCAGTGGTTGTAGAACCTTTTTCATTCATAATGCATTGGCAAACAGCTAATCACTTAATATCCCACCCAAGTGAATGGGAAAACTGGCATTATTCACTCTGTGTGTATTGTCCCCTTAATTTTAAAATCATGAGAAGTCATTAAGTCACGCCAGAGAAAAAAGTCATCAAATTAAAACACCGTAATAGGACAGCTCAGGGAATGTCCTGCGGGGCCACAGTGTAGAACTGTAATTTATTTATAGTATGTTTAATTGCCTTTGGACAAGGCACAGAAAAAAAGGGATCAATACAAGTTGCTGGTTTATTTTCCACCCAAGGAATTTTACATTAATTTACATTAAAATACCTCTTCGCACCTCCCAATGCCTGTTGGATAAATGCAAGCTCGTTAGCACCGTACATTATATAACCTTTGTCTTGATTATATTTTTCCCATTGTTCCCTCTCTTCAAGTGCTCCATCCTTTTCCAGTCAACCTCATCACACAGTTCTGACTCCAGTCACACCAAACCATGTCCCACCCCCAGGCTCTTAGCAGTAATTCTTTCATTTCGGTGCTGTTGCCCAGGATTATTTTTTATCACTCGTTTCTTCCTCCTTGTTCATTCACACCCAACTTATTCTTCAATAAATTGATCCATCGCTACCTGTTTGCTCATCACAGGTTGGAATGATACTTTTTTCCCTCTGCTCTCCCATAGAACTGCTATAAAAAGTTCTTAGCACATTAGTTCAGTTAGTTGATCACATTAGTGATTTAATTCCCTCTCTCACTCATGAGTATGAGTGTTTAGGCACAAACTTGGCTTATTAAACTGATTCACCCATAGCCTTCTCCATCTCAGTTGATGGCGATTCCATCCTTTTGTGTGACTTGCCAAAAACCCCGTAGTCATTCTGAACACCTCACTTCCTTTCATATCCAGCACCCACTACGTTGGAAAATCTGTGGGCTCTTCGTTCACAGCATATCGAGCGCGGCACCCCTCTCACCGCTGTCCATTGCTACTTCTCTGTTCGGCTTTTTTCTCTCCTGTGAATGCTCGCAACAGCCTCCTACTTATTTCCCTGCTTCGACACTTGCATCCATACATTCTACTCACAAAATAGCAGGTGTTACATTTGTGAAATGCATGTCTGATCACACCAGTCTTCCTGAAACCCTGCTCTTACTGTTCCCCAACCATATCAGTCTCTTCCGACCTTGGCTATCTCTTTTCTGCCTGCCTGGAGCCTTGGAAGGAAGGAAGGAAGGAAAGGAGGGAGGGAGGGAGGGAGAAAGGAAGGGAGGGAGGGAGGGGGAGGGAGGGGAGGGAGGGTGGAGGGAGGGAGGAAGGAAGGAACCATCACTGGCTAAATCCCTCTCTTATTTCAAATCTTTGTGTAAATTCCACATTCCTTATAAGGACGATTCTGACCACATTATTTAAAATGTAGGTTCCATGTCTGATAATGTTGAAGTTATTTACATTGTACTTCAAAGAAAAATAAACTCACAAAAAAACTGTAAACATTAGAAAAATTATATTAAAAACAACTACCTGAAAACACTGGAAAGTCACTAGAAGTAGAAAGATTTTGGAGGTTACTCCAGACACAGGACAACTGGAATTTGGATAGAAATCTGCAGTCTTACTTGCATAAAGAATCAAATAACAACCCTGGCTGGTGTGGCCCAGTGGATTGAGTGCTGGCCTGCAAACTAAAGGGTCATCTGTTCAATTCCCAGTCAGGGCACATGCCTGGGTTGCGGGCCAGGGCCCCATTAGGGGCATGAGAGAGGCTGTTTCTCTTCCTCTCTTTCTCCTTCCCTCTCCCCCTCTCTAGAAATACATAAATAAAATCTTTTAAAAAAATTATCAAAGGACAAATTTGGCACTACTATAGCAGTTGGAAATTAAAGGGATACATCCAGAAAAGAAAACAGCCAGAGAGGGGAGATTCAGATTGTGCCTACAGAGTCTTCCCAAACCTCTGACTGATCCCTGAACAACACACATGGGAAGTCTCTCTAAGGCTAGGAGAACTAACCAGACTGCAGCTGTGGCTCATCAAGAGGAAAGCAAAGCTTAAAGTCCTAAATATGATGAGCATTCACAAAAAATACACAGCTAACATTGTATCTAATAATGAAATACTGAACATTTCTGTCAAGATTGGAAGTAGGAAAGAGTGGCTATTCCCACCACTTCTGTTCAATGTTTTATTGGAATTCCTAGCTGGTATAATGAGATAAGGAGAAGAAAAAAGATGACTAAAGTTCAGAAAGGAAGAAATAAAACCCTCTAGTCACAGACGGCATGATTGTTTATGCACATACCGTAAAGATTTACAAAACAAAACAAAAGAATTAATAAAATGAATTTAGCAAGATCACAGAGTATAAAGTCAATATACAAAGAAATCAATGTTACTTTTGCACACAAGCAGAAAATGCTAGAAAATTAAATTAAAAAATTTTATTTACAATAGAGTTCAAATCATATAATGCTTAGGAGTAAATTTTAAAATTTTTGAAGATAAACTCTGTAATGAAAACTACAGAACATCGCTGGATGTTAATTCTTCAAATTGATCGATTCCCAGTCAGGGCACATGCCTGGGTTGTGGTAAATTCAATGTAATCTGTATCATATCCTATGAGGTTTTTTGTTAGAAGCTGACAAACTGATTCTAAAATTTATATGTCAATGCAAAGGACTTAGAATATCCAAAGCAATCTTGAAAATAAGGAAATTTTCTTAATTGATAAGATAAAAATCTTGTACATTTTGGTAAGAATTTTAGTTACATTGGAGTTTGTATTTTTCAAGATTTGTAGATGAGTACATTTAAGATGTGTGCATTTCAATGCATGTAAATTTCATAGGAAAATATAAATACCATAAATAATGATATGCACATTGAAGTTTTAGGGGTACAGTAAGTGTTTTTATCTCTAAGTGCTTCAAAAATAGGATGAATTGATAGATGAATAAGTGGAAAGATGTGACAAAGCAAATATAGAAATATGTTAACAATTATAGAACCTAGATTCAGGACATATGGTTGTTCCCTGTACCATTCTTTTACCTTTTCTGTATATTCGAATTTGTCATAATAAAATGTTGAGGGGAAAGCAAAACCACAACCTGTCCCCCAATATCTTGACCCGCTTTACCATGCTCTACTTTTTCTGATTTCCCATAGCATACCAACTTCTAATGAATATAATCACTTACCATGTTTATTTTCTATTGTCTCTCTCTTCTGCTACTCCACAAAGGAAGATATTTTTCACTTTTTTTTCACTGATGTATTCCTACCACATGTATACATTTACTAAATAAATGGCTACTATTACCCCTGATCTATGAATAAAGAAACCGAAGTGAAGAAGTGGACAACTGAGGACAATTAGAAGAGGCTGCCATGAGGAAAAGGTATCTGATCTTTCTATATCCTCTGACTTCTATCTTTTAAAAATATAATAAAGAGCCGAAGATGGCTTTCATTAAAATCTTAATTTATCAATATCTTTTCATCTCTGTGACTAGAAATATGGCACTTTTACATCCTCTGATATAAATTTAATGTAACATGTTTGTTTTTCATTTATTACTTTTCAGCACTTGAAAAACCAGAAATTTCAAGCAGAGCTTTATCCAAATAAACAGGAATAAAAGGCCTTTGAAAATTCACTCATGTAGCCATTCAAATATTTACTGAGTGTCTACCATGTGCCTAGTACAGCTGTAAGAGTTTAGGGTGTTAAGTGAACCAGACAGACAAAATTCTTACCTTGTGGAGCTTACATTCTAGTGAAATAAATGTCGGCCTAGTCAAATTGTTTAGCTATGGCCTCTTAATGAGTTAATTATTTTGGGAGTAAATGAGAGACACTTTTAGAAGCTGTGCACGCTCTTCTCAAGTCGATAAATAATTTTTAAGTCACACCCTCTGGGTTCTACATCAAGGTTCCAAGACAGAAAATATTTCCCAGCTGCTTACCACTTGCCCAATATCATTTAAGATTTGTTTCATCATCAAGGAGTGAGGAGATGAAAAAGAACTGGGAAGTGACTGTAAGCTCACTGTGCCTCTCCACCCCAAATCGAGAACACAGTAGAGCTTGGAGGATGAGTTGGACGTATTCTCCAGGCCAGAAAGGGGTGGATCTGTCTCTCCACCATTCCTTAGCCTCTTTCTCCCATAGCCATAAAAACTGCAACAACATTCCAGGCCGGCTTACCTCACAAGCTATAAAAAAATAATTAATGGAATTGGAACCTACATGTCACGCAAAGGTTACTACCTCTGCCTTCCTGAGTGATCCAAAAGTACATGGAGATCCAAAAATTGACTGGAAGTAGTATTGAAAACACCTTGGTTTGTTAAGTCCCCAGTCTTATAGGCACTATGCAAAATGACTTCCATCAGATAGATGTCACAGCCCTCAAAGCAGTGTGTATTCTATAAAGGAGAGCACTTGGATAAGTGAGTGTGTCTATTGTACTTAGTTTCTTTACACATAAGAGAAAAGAAGAAATGCTGTGTTTGGGGACCTTGCTTGAATACTTGCAAGGACAGCTAGTCTCAAATTGTTTACTAACTACCACTTACCTCTAGTGCCTAACACGGAATTATATAGAGATTGAATTCTAAGTAAATTTTTGTTGAATTTGGCAAATGAATGAAGAGGGTCACAAAGCAATCATATAAATATACCTCCCAAAGACTTTCTACAAAGAAATATCCAGATGTTTAAAAGTCTTTCGATTTTGATAAATTCTTGACACTAAAAAATAGATGAGGTTAGCATGTTAAAAGAAAATGATAGAAAAAGAAAAGAAGTAACCTCTGTTGTTCAAGAATTCCAGATTTTAAGTGGACTTTGAGAAGTAAATCATCCTAAATTACATGATATGAGCTGTTTGAGGTAGCGAGTACTCAATAAGATGTGATTATATAGATCGGAGTGACTAAGAAACTCTTGGGACGATTCCACCTGGGAATGAGTGGAGAGAGACATGAAGGCTCCAGAGACCAGCCAGGCCCACGGCTGTGCAAATTACAGTTTAGTGCTTTATTTACTCAGCTTCCGGTCAAAGCCATTAACTTCTGTTTTTTAGTCACTGCTTTCTCAGTGTTGCCGTTGTGTGGTCAACATATTCCACATACAGGAGAATCACTTTTCACTTTGTTCCTTTTGATCATAAATTCTTTGATAAAAATGTTAGCTGTTAGAATTTTTTTTAACTGGATGGATGGTACTATAGGAATGGTTTTGTTTCCTTGTAAATACTCAAATCTCATCTGAAAGGATTTGAAATAAAATATCTCTTCAAAATCTGGCTTTTTTTCTATGAATTAATTTAAAATGCATAAAATGGTTGAGTCATAATGTATGCCTTGTGACACAATTTCAATACTGATCCAAGCACAATCCAATTGTAAGTAATTAGTTATTTTTCATAAGATAGGCGTATGCAAATCCACTACCCCAAACAAAAGTTATGGCTTTGACAATAATCTATATTTAACCACAAGACCCAGCAATTAACCCATCCCTTTTCTGCTCCAAACTGATGTAAATTTTATCCCGAATCCTGTGTTTATCATTTCTATGTCTTCCTTTTCATAGAATTTTATTGCACTTACTTGTTTTCCAGAAATTCATCAAAATTACTATTTAATTGTTCCCATCTGTCTATGGCTCCTGCAATTCCTCTTTCAGGTACATGGGTCTTGATGGTGACTCTGGACTTGACTCTCCCCCTCCTGATTCTGGAATGTCAGTTTGTCCTGCGACATCAGCTCTCTGATGGCTCAGGAAAAACACTGATTTTCAGTTGGCTCAGCTTTTTCTTGTTGTAAGGACAAGAGGATTCATGTTAATCAGCCAGGAGTTGGGTTTTGCTTAACTGGGTTGTTTTTATTTTCTTGTATTGATGTTTGAGAGCTCTTTTTATATTCTGTATATACATGTTATCAGGTATATACTTGGCAAATATTTTCTTCTTGTCTGTCTTGTCTTTTCATTCTTTTAATAGAATCTTTTAAAGAGCATACATTTTATATTTTAATGAAGTCTAACTTACCAAGTTCTCCTTTCAGATCCAAATAAAATCCAATTGTTCCAGTACCATATGTTGAAAAGCATACCATTTCTGTACTAATTTACCTTTCCACCTTTGTCAAAAATCAGCTGTCAATATAGTTGTGGTTATATATCTGGGCTTTCAGTCTCTTCCAATGATCTTTTTTCATTTTGGTTCCAATGCCACACAGTCTTGATTCAGGTATCTTTATAATCAGTCTTAAAATCAGGCAGAATTAATCTTTGAACTACGTCACTCATTTTCAAAGTCATTTTGACCATTTTAGGTACTTTACATTCCCAAATAAATTTTACAATTTGTCAACTTCTACAAAAAAAGTATGCTGGTATTTTGATTCATTTACAAATCGATTTGAAGATAATTGACAGCTTAGCAATATTTGGTCACCCAGTCCATGGCTATAGTATATTAACATGTGGATTATTTAAAAGTGTGTTATTTAGTTTCTAAATATGAGGAAATTTTCCAGATATTTTTCTGTTAGTGATTTTTAATTTAATCCCATTTTGGTGAGGAAACACACTTTAGGTGCCATGAATCCTTTTAAACAATGTAAGTTACTTTTATGACCTAAAAATGGTATGTCTTGGTAAAAGTGGTTTGTGGACTTAGAGAAAAAACACACTTTGTTGTTTTCCAGGAGAGTGTTCTATGAATGTCAATTAGGTCAAATTGGATGACACTGTGTTTTCAATCTATATTATGATCTTTTGTCCATTTGTTCCCTCAATTATTAAGAGAGAAGTATGAAAATCTGTGATTATAATTTTCAATTTGTTCATTTTCCTTACAATTCTATTAGGTGTTTGTTGAATGTATTTTGAAGCTTCCTTCTTAGGTGTATAGATAATTTAAATTGTTAATTATTTTTAATAAACAGCTCCTTTATTAATGTGGAGTGACCTTATTTATCCCTGGTAATATTCATTGCTCCATCTGATATTAATGTAATTGCTTCACTTTCGTTTTATTAGTGCCAGCATGATATTTCCTCCTCCTCATTTCACTTTAACCTCTCTGTCTTTCTCCTCGAAGTGTGTTTCTTAGAGGCAGCATATAACTGAGTCTTGCTTTTTACCCACTGCAACAACCTCTAATATCTAACTGGGTTACTTACAACATTCCATTTTATGTGACTAAAGCTATCCACTGCTATGTGTTTTCCTTGTTGTCTTCACCCTTTTTGTTTCCCTCCTTTAGGCTAATTAAATGTTTTTAATAATTCCATTATACCTCCTTTGCTTTAGCTATAGTTATTTATAGCTATAAATCGATCTTTTTCCTTTGCTTTCTACCCAAAATTAGTACATGGAAACTGCTTATATATTCTATTTAATCCTTATGCAAACCTGTCCTCCAACATCAGAATTATAATTCTAACTTGGAACTTCTTTTACTTAAGACATTGCCCTAATTGTAAAAAATAATCTCAGATTTGTAATCATAAAATAATTTGAAATTCAAGATCATTAGCCAAATGATAGAAAATGAAGGTGTAATTGATGAGAATCATTTCATTTGTTCATTTACTCATGAACCCATTGTTTCAATGGTGCTTATAACAATCCTGTACGACAGGAGAAACTACCTCAAACCACTTCCACATAGACACCCATCAAACAGACTAATGTGTTCCATTTCCTCTGCAAAACTTGCAGGCTGATGGCCAGGATTTGCCGAAAGAAGATCAGAGAGCAGTTAATAAACTACTCCTGCCTCTACTAAATGAATTTCATGATAATCAAGAAATAATTGTGTGTATACCCCAATCTGTGTTGCCAGTTATTTTGCAGTAAATTATGCAATTTAATTTAAAATGATATATAATCAAATAACAATAGAGTATAAAAAGAAAACAGTTGTTATTTTTATGGAAATTAAGTGGAATGTTGTGGGAAGATTCCTGAGAACTAAAAAGAATTAGTAATAGCTTAGAAAGGGCAAGGCAACTGTGAAAACTGGAAGGCCTTTCTAAAACACAAATTTTTACTCAAATTCACCTTCATCTGAAAATTATAGGCAATGAATTAAAGCCAGAAGGTGATAAAAAATTCCAATCAGTGGATTCCAAAGGGTCCTGGACCCTCACTGAAAGATTGATCAATAAATGAGTATTTAAATGTTGTATGCTATAATGTAATAGAATCTTTAAGGTAAATATGCATTCCTTTATGACTTTCTATGTTAATCAACTTTTTCTATTAACCAATGAACTACATGACACAAATAAATGAGTTGGAAAAAAGTCTATTTCAATCTTCCTTTTACAGTGAGGAAAAAAAAGTGACTCACCAGTTAAATAACAGTCTGTAAATTGTAAGGCCAGATTACAAACTCAGACTGTATACATCCATTCAGCTATTTTCCACTAGCAAACACACTCCACTCTCTGCATGATGACTCAAATAGGACACAGGCCACCTCAGGAGGAACAGTGTATTTTTTTTAAAGGAGTTCTGTATTCTAATTCTTTTTTTTTTTTATTTTAATGATTGTTCAAGTACAGTTTTCTCCCCTTTACTCCCAATGAAGCCCACCCCCCCCTCCCAACTTCCCTCCCATTACCACCCTCCCCCCTAGCTTTTATCCATGTGTCTTTTAACTTTGTTCCTGTAAACCCTTCCCCTTTTCCCTTGAAATTCCCTCTTCTCTCTCCTCTGGTCACTTTCTGCCTGTCCTCTAAGGAACAGTGTATTTAATATGTCTTTACTCTCACTGTTACCATTTTTGAACCTTACCAAAAAGAAATTATGAATAATAATAGAAATATCGTTGTTAAGCACGGCAAAGCCATAAAAATATCAGGGTACAAGGCTGGACAGAAGGGAGAACAGATAGAAGACTACTGAAATAATTCAGGTTGAGAGGGCAGCTACACACACTGGGAACTTGAATGTGCATGTTTGAAACATATGTGCTCATCAAGTTCAGAGAATCAGTGAATGTAGGTTAATAAAGGTTTAAAAGGTAAATTCTGGAATCAGACTGCCTGATTTTGGGTCCTGGCTCTACCAGTTACTAGCAGGTAATGGACAATTCGGTTAACCTCTGTGATTCAGTCTCCTCATCTGTAAAATGAAGATGATGATTCCTACTCATAAGGCTGTTCTGAAGCTAAAATAAAATAATCCATATGAAGAAAACCTGCCACATGGTAGGAACACATCATTCATTAACATAATTGTCTAAAGTAATGCCACGGGGGACCAGCTAGCAAGGACTCACGTCCCAGTGCAATTACACACCAGCTCTGTGACCTTAGGGAAAGTTACTTAGTCTCTCTGGGCCCCAAATCCCTCATCAGTAAAACGTGCATAATAAAAGATCCAACTCCACAAGATTCTTGTGAGGACTCAGTAAATTAATAAATGTAAAGTGCCTGAGACATAAATTTTTAATGTAATACATTTTAGCCACTCTTATTTTGTACATTATTGGCTTTAAGCCACATTGAAAACTGCCCCTTCTGAGAACACCCAGACACTTGTGACCAGCATGGTCTCTTTGGCTGTATGCCTCTCACCCTCTAAAGCGAACCGGACTCAAGAAATGTATTTTAGTACAGCTAGATCACCAGTGCCATCTAGTGGCACTGCCAATGAATTCACCAAGTGAGGAATACTGTCCACAAAGGGTTAACATTTCTACAGATATAAATATAATTTATTAAGATAGACTAAATCTAATGTAGCTATTTGGAAATTTATAACATTTTATATAACTTATTTTAATGTAGTACAAATTCAAATGGGGAAAACTTTATAAACTGCAAACTGTAAGATTGCTTGGCAAATACATTAGAAAGAAAAAGTTTGTTTTTCTTTTTTCGCCTGAGCCAAACAATTGGGTTTAAACTACTGCCAAGATTTTTTGGACAGATTTATGATGTTAGTAAACTCCTGATATTTTATAGACCTCAGTTTCCCATAATATAAAATTAAGGTGCTGTATGTGTTGAATATCTAGTTCTAAAAGTGGGTGATGAATTACTGTAGCAGTTTTAATGTGAATCTATAGTGTGATCTGTCAGAAGCATTTGTCTCGGGGGAAACCCTGATGACTTGATAACTTCTAAGATCCTTTCCAACTATATGATTTTCTAAATGCAGCCACACTGGAATTAGAATTAGGTATATGAATTTTGAGTGTAATTTAATTGGCACAAAAGTTATACTAAGATATTGTTATATTGTTAGAAAAATTAAAATATTAATACCATATGAATGTCCCAGACAGAACATCATACGCCTTTATTTTTTGGAGGTCAAAACTTACAGAGAAACTCAAAACTGCACAATATTACCATAACCTATGCTATACCAGCAGTCTTTACTTTGCTCAATTAAAAATGCACACATTTCAGAGCTATAACTAGTTGATAATACCAGCCCTCCAACAACACCATTCAAATGTCACTTATCGTGTTATGTTAACTGTGTCACATCAGAGCTTCTGGCTCTTTGGTCCATAAGTCCCTGTGTAAAAATCAGACACAGCATCATGAGCAGTGACCAACATGTCACTTCTTTCAAAGCCCGTCAATGATTGGTCACCACACATTTGTATTGCAGGCAAGCAGAGATAGGAAGGTGTATTGCTCCCAGGTCTCCAGCTGATAAATTCACACGACATTTCATAAAAGTGGATAATCCACAGAGGGAATTAGCCTGTAAAGAGGAAAGTGCAGCAAAAAGACAAGACATGACGATGATGCTGGAACTGAAATAAAATGGGAATAGATCTGAAAATGGTGACAGCTAAGCAAACACAGACAAAACCTAGGCCAGCATGAAGTGAAGGGAGGAATTACTAATGTAAAAAACAAGTTAATGTCTCTTCCGTAGGATTGTACTGAGTGGAAGTGGGTTGCACAAGAAATAGGTGACTCTGGGATGTTGACACCGTGCCCTTTGAGCCGTGGAGCTGGGCAGGCACAGGGCTTGAGAGAAGGGGAACTTACCGACATCAATGAGGAAAGTTATTGTGACAAAAAGCACTTCCAGAGGAAGTGACACCAGCATAAAACTTCACTTTGAAGAAACTCAGAGACATTTCACAGCTTTGAAAGGACAAAGAACAAAATGAAGCTGATCCACACTTAGAAGTATGCCAGTTCTGGTCACCAAGACATAGAAAAGATGCTTGCTCCATATTATGTTAAGATGCTTGCTCCATATCATGCTATATGATGAGAAGAAGGCAAGTTCTGTTCAAACTCCTATTGACAAGTTTTTTGCAAAGCAATTAAATACTTTAATTCTCAATGTTTTACTATTTTAAATGACAGTGCACTGGATAAACATTAGTTTTGTTATTTATCTGTTTCCTTATGCATTTATGAACCATGGTAAGGAAGTTTATAATGTTTAGAGAAAACATTTTAAAGGCCACAGAACAACCACTATTTTTGCCCTCGATTATCACTGTGCCTGATTTCAGCTTACACAGCTGTTTTCATGGCCTTGCAGGACTGAGTGAAGCAAGCATTGCATGACCATCAGTGTCTACAGTTTTCTCTCACCACGTGCAGTCACTGTAAGCATACATAGTTCAGAAACTGTCACCTATTACACGCTAGCATAATAGCTTGGTCCCTTCTGAACAGATGTTGTAAATTACTTATAGGGTCATGACACAATGCTGAAAGATGCCCTTTATCCTAACCAAACCAGTCATATAAAAAAGCATTAATATAACCAGAAACAGTGGAATTAAGAACAAACTGACAGTAACCAGAGGAGAAGTGGGAGGGGATAAGGGGGGGGGGGTTCAGGAACATGTATGAAGGACACATGGACAAAACCAAAGTGGGTAGGATCAAGGGTGGAAAGTGAGCATGGCTGGGGTGGTGGGGGGGAATGGAGACAACTGTACTTGAACAACAATAAAAATGTAAAATAATAATAATAATACAGCACTAGATACCTGGCAGTGGCAACTGAACTAATATGCCACTGACTCGTGGGTCCAAGTTCAATTGATCAGTTATATCCAAAAGTTCTTCCTGAGAAACATCCTTGGGTTTTAGAATGACCTCACTGCAGATACCTAGAAGAAAACAAGCAGAGAAAGTCACTGACTAACAAAGATGTATTGTCTTTTCATTAATGGTGTCTCGCGCAGTGTGTAATCGGTTTTCTCTGCTCCCGTTGCACAAGAAGGAAAGGCCCTTCTATAAAAATGATCCAAACATCATCAGAAGGGATTTCTCAGTTAGTAACCAATGTTTTCTTGTGATTCACATGCATTCTTTAGCCCAGTATCCTTGGTGGCAAATTGCACTTATTTGTGATAAACTGTTGAAGGTACTATTAGTGAATCTGAATACAGTAAAGATACCAATAGCACCACCACCACTGCCAGGCCAAGTGTGACAGAGTGAGCTGGCCTGATTAAAGCAAATGTTATAAAAACTAGATACTTTAAGTGTAAATTTTTCTTCTCACATCTCACATAGCATCTGAAATGACAATGAATTGATTCAATAAGAAATTGAAAGAAGTGAAGATATACTTTGATAACTGAAAAATCAATCATCATAACAAATGCTATTTAAATAACACTTATTTGAAAATTATCATTCATAATTCTTATGCTTGGTAGTAAAACCAGAAAACATTATTAGTAACAAATACAACTAACACATCCCCACCTACAGCAGAGGCGGCTCTGAGCTTCTTCCTGACATAGGTATGGCTGGCCGGGTTATCGCCCACTAAAACGATACTGAGGTGAGGTCTTCTGTTCCCGAGGGAAATCCATGCCTCCACACCCTGCTGTATTTCCTTCTGGATTTGCTTGGCCATTTCAGTTCCTGAGATAACAACGGCATCATGTCTATGGAAAACAAAGGAATAAATGTAGTACTAAAGTGACAATAAGGAACATTGAACCACATAAGTTTAAGATACAAGAGTGACCAAAACATCTATGATTCACCAAGTGAGTGTCCAAAATTCCATTTTTTCAAGTATGTTTGATACTCCAAACTTCAGGTTCATGAATATATTTATAATTTTGGAAAGATTCTAACTCTTCTTTTTAGATCTACATTATAATCTCCTATAGTACACATTTCTTTATAACTATTATATACATTTTTTACCAAAACACATGCTCAAGATCTGGACTATAATATTGGCTCTATTAAAAGCTCTGCTATTTTTTTCAGAAGAGACAGATTAGCAGAGTCTAGTAAAAATGGGCGCCCACCTTCAAAGCCTTGTGCCATGTTGTGTGTGACCCCACGGTCTTACAACCCTAAGACTAGTCTGTTAACTCTCAGCCACTGTTTCCTGTACAAGCCCCCGAAGCCATGAACTCTGCACTTCACAACTCTCTTAACTCATTCAAGGAGGAACTGTATTCCCCAGCGTTAGGACAACTCCATGACAACAGCTGCCAGTCTTGCCATGTCCGTCACTGATTATTCTGGAGATCAGGTCAGGAAGCAGATGGCTCAGCTGTTACCCACAGCATTTCTAACAGAAAAAATTTGCACAGAATATTACATCCTGGCAGTTTATATAAGCACTTAAGAAGGTAAAGAAATGCTATGCTTTGATAGATGACATAAATTTATCTCTAGAGAGGCACAAAGGAATGCATTATGGGAAGGTTTGCTGGCACATCATGATGTCAAACTTAAGAGTGGTGAATTAGGTTCCTTGCACTGTGTGCTCATGTCTTAAAGGTACCTGACAAAGTATAAGATGGTTCCTTCTTCCTGCTTCCATGATTATTACACAAAATGCCAAATGCAGGTCAATGAATATTGTGAAGAAGAAGAAAAGGAGTAAGAAGTAAAGAAGAAAAGAAGGAGGAAAGGAATATCTTATAGCTCTTTAATCTTTTGTACCTGTACAACTTTTTATTGTCTAATGAATGTGGCACCATGAACACCACCCAACACACAAAGTGCAAACTTGCTGCCTCCTCCAAGTAAGTCAGCTGCCTTCTCTAATAGGTTGGTGTGCATACAGGTAGAACCAGATCAAGAATACTCCATTTCAGCAACCCATTGGGCTCATCCAAGTTCATACAATATTTTTAAGTTCATACAATTTTGATGTAAACACTAATCTGCTAAGAAGTGATTCCAAAATGTGGTCTGTGGATAGATACATTAAAATTGCCTAGGAAGCTTGCTGAACTTGCAGATTCCCAGACCCCAAGACCACACCTACTATTCACAATCCTCAGGGGGTGAAGCCTGGGAATCTGTATGCCTAGCAAGTTCCCACAGGTATTCTTGTGCATGATCATGTTTGAAAACCACTTCTTCAGTCCAACACAAAAGTACACCTTAATAGTAATCAAAACTCTGGATAACTAATTAACTGAGAAAAGAAACCGGTCAGACAATACAATTAAAATTAGACATTATAATTATAAGTAACCTATACTTTTGATTCTAGTTTTGTTGACTTTTCACTAAAATGTAATAGCTTTTAAGCATGGAAGTCCATTGAAAATTCAGTGTATCACTCTTGCTCCACTATCTTAAATTCATAATAGCTTTACTGAAGTATAATTGATACACAATAAACTGCACACATTTAAAATGTACAATTTGATGTTTCAATGTATGTACGTATGTACCTGAGAAACCATCACCATAATTCAGGAAATGAGCATATCCATCACCCCTAAAAGTTTCCTGGTGCCCCTTTGTAATCTCACCCTTGCACAGGCCCCTGCCGGGCATGCCCTCCACCACCAGGCAACCATTGATCTATTTTCTGTCACTGGGCTAGTCTGCATCATCATGAATTTCATAAAAATAAAGTTATGTACTACACGCTCCTTTTTCTCTAGCTACTTTCACTCAGCATAACTAAGACTCATTAATGTTCTTGCACACATCAATAGTTTATTTCTTTTTATGGCTGAGTAGTCTTCCATTACATAGAAATATTAAAATGTGTTCATCTATTCAGTTGTTGATAGATATTTGGGTTGTTTCCAGTTTGCGGTCATGACAAATAAAGCTGTTAGAAACATTCATGTACAACTCATTGTATACACATATGCTTGCACTTCTCTTGAACAAATAACCTTGAGTAGAATGGCTAAAACGTATGGTAGGTATATGTTTAAACTTGTAGGAAACTGTGAGCCTGTTTACCAAAGTGGCTGTACTATTTCACATTTCTACAGGCAGCATATGCGAGTTCCAGCTGCTCCACACACCTGCCATCACTTGACATGGTCTGCCGTTTACATTTTGGTCAGATTAGTGTCTATTTGGTGGTATCTCATTGTGCTTCTAATTTGCATTCCCATAGTGAATAATATCAAACATCTTTCCATTTGCTTATTTACCATCTGCCTAACCTCTTTGTTGAACTGTGTAATTTAGATTTTTGTCCATTGTTTAATAGGTTGTTTCCTTATTATAGAGGTTTTGAGGTTCTTCATATATCCTAGATTCAAGTCCTGTGTCAGATATGTGATTTGAAATATCTTCTGAGTTTGTGCTTTGCCTTTTCATTCTTTTAGTTGTGTCTTTGGAATATCAGTTCTGAATTTTGCTGTACTTGAACGAATCTTATTTTCATGGATCATGCTTTTGTTGTTGAGTATAAGGAATCTTTGCCTAATTCAGGGTCAAAAAGGTTTTCTCCAGTGTTTCCTTCTAGAAGTTTTATGGGTTCAGGTTATACCCTCGTTTCTATGATTTAGTTCTATTCCTAGTCTGAAGATGGAATATTGTCTAATGCTTTTTCTGCATGTATTGAGATGATTATATATGATCCTATGGGTTTTTGGATTTAGTCCATTAATAGGGTCAATTAATTGATTGATTTTCAAATGTTAAACCAACTTGCACTCCTGAGATAATCCTTACTTGGTCTTAATGTACCTATTCTTTCTAGGTATTGTGAATTTCATCTAAAATTTTGTTAATTTGTTGCATCTATGTGCATGAGAGGTATCTGTCAGTAGTTTTCTTTCCTTGGAATGTCTTTGTACGGTGTTTGTATGAGGGTGATGGTGCCCGCATAGAATGAGCGAAGAAGTATTCCATCCTCTTCAAATTTCCAGCAGTGTTTCTGTGGGATTGGTATTCCTGAAGTGTTTGGTAGAATTCCCTTTGAAGACATCTGATCTTTGAGGTTTCTTTGTGGGAAGAACGTACAAAGACTAACACTACAAATTTAAATTTTTTAATATAGAGGGCTATTCAGGTTATCCATTTTTCTTGAGTCTTTATAGTTTGTGTCTTTGTATATTCTAATATTTAGTACATAATTACGATGATAGATTAAATCATGTCAAAATAAAATACACTTCCTTTTGAGTTTAAATTTTATTTGTCAAGATTAAGTAACAAACATTTTCCACTATTTCCTATGAATATCTTGTGCTTACTTTTCTAATTAATGTAAGTGGTCTTTTAATACTAAGGGAACAAGGACCTCCTATATTATCAAATACTAAGGGCTGCAGATCAACAATTTCAGTATGGTTCATTTCTAAAAATAGTAAAAAATAAATGCATTCCATAAACTAAATTGTGTCAGTAATATTCAGATAGAGTAAAATACTCTATTATAGAAGCAGGTTTATATGCTAACATATTAGAATTCACTCTGATAGTAAAGAACATATTGGGTTGGCCAAAAAGTTTGTTTTTTTCCCATAAGGTGGCTCTAGTAGTGCTTAGTTGTCTTCAACTTCACTTGAAACAATATTGTTAAATTGTATTGTGAGAGTGGTCATATTTGTGTGTATTTAAAAACTTATCAAAACTGAATTTTTGTGGTCATTTTAATATTGAAGGTGGAAGAAAATATGCAACATTTTCAGCATATTGTGGTTTATAATTTCAAGAAAGGTAAATATACAACTGAAACACACAAAAAATATTTGTGCAGTGTATGGAGGTGCTATGTCAAAAAAAGATTTGTGTCAGTGTATGTAGTGTGTCAAAGTGGTTTTCGAAGTTTCATGCTGGAGACTTCTCACTGTATGACGCTCCACAGTTGGGTAGACCAGTATTGGTATAAATGAAAAATGCCTTTTATTTTACAGAAAAAAACTAAATGAACTTTTTGGCCAACCCGATACATTTATATTTTAAAACACAAAAGCACCTGTGCACTCTATGGCATATGAACAGCAACGCTACTGCTGACATGGCTTATTAGTTGATTCTCTGTTAAACAGATTAATCTGTTCATAAGTTGCTATGAAACAAACCATCTCTAAAAATAATCCAGGATAATTATGGCCTGGACACCTCAAAGCTGTATGTCCCTGAGAATGTCAGAGACGACAATGGCATAAACTGATTCCTGGCTTACAGGGACAATGTGCAGATTAAATCTGACTGCATTCTGCATGTTGGGGACTGGGAGAGTGACAGAGCTTCCCTTACAGCACTGAGATGCTAACTATAGCTGACGTGATGTTGCCTGAATTAGCTGATGTTTATGGGCAGATATCCACAAGACTGACACCCAATTGTGATAGGGACTTTGAGCATTTTCAGTAGCAGCTGGCCCATCCCACTCATTTCCTCAGTCACTGCAGAGCCTCAACAAGCCTGGAATTAGTAGAGGCCCAATGAGAGGATGCCTGTATCGGTCCATATCCTAGAGAACTGGTAAACACACATTATCTAGCTCACATAGTCCTTAGTGCATAAGTAAAGGAGATTTTTCAACATGCATATTTCTGAAAATGTTAAATATAACAATTCAAATATTCAGCTACAGAACCATAGAGATTCTGAGTTCTCCCTGGCTGAAGTCTCTGTCTCTGCCAATCCATTTCCATACTGCAGGCAGTGAATTTCCAAATATATTCATGTCAATTTCCTGGTTAAACTCCTCACTACACACCCATAATTTATTAATTTTGCAAATATGTATTAAAGATTTTCTATATAGAAGGCATTACCACCAGGAGCATAAACAGTGCACAAAACAAATTGCCCAATTTCATGGAAACCATCTTGTAAAGAAGACACAGCAATTTTTTCTAAAGAAGCAAATATTTAATATCATGTGAAAATTGATTTAATATACAATATAATGTGTGAAAAATGGAGGGACAGGAGGTATCTGGAGGCCGGAACTGCCATTTTATATAGGTGGGTTAGGGTATCATTCCTCTGACTAACCAAGTGACATCTGAGCGTGAATGAGGGAGATGAGGGAACATTGTGTGGCTATATGGAGAAAAGAATCCCAGGCCAAAGAACGTGCACAGCAAGCACAAAGAACCTCGGGCAACAGCGTGCCTGGCATGCTCAGTGAATAGCAAGGAGGCCGGTGTCTGCAGTGGGAAGAACAAGTGGGTCACACGGAGCATGGGGTCAGACAAGCAAATGTCAGATCACCTAGGACCCTTCAGGCCTTCAGACGGATGCTGGATTTTACTGTGAGTGAGACAGGAACCATTAGGAGATTCTGAGGAGTGGCATGACCCAATGTTCATTATGCAATGATAACTGTTTAAAATGTAGAGGACAGTCTCTGAAAGCAAGGGGGATGTTGGGGGAGCTCGTGTGGTACCTCAGGGAATAGCAGTGAGGGTGCCAAGCACTGATTCTAAAACTGAGGGTGGAGCCACTGAGATTTACTAAGATTGGGTGTTAAATGTGAGAAAAAGAACAGAAGTCAAACTAAACTAAAAAACTTGACCTGAAAAACTGAGAATAGGGAGTTTTAACTCAAATTTGAATTTCCTGTAGCTTCAAGCCCATGCATGAGCTTTCTTTAGCTTCACTGCTAAGAACAAACAGTTCACCAAGTCCCACACTACGCAGCTACATTTCAATTTATCAGCTGTGCCAGGCTGTTTCTGGATCTTCACATACACTATTCCCTTGACTTGAACCAGTCTTCCTTCTCCTTCTCACCGCTCTCCCTCCCTTCCAAGTCTACTCCCCTTCACTTGCACAGATTCCTCAAGTCTCAGCTCAGAAGGCACTCCGGAAATGTTCTCTGGCCCTTCCACCCAGGGACGGCCTTTGCCACGAACTCCCACAGCACCCTGCTCTTTCACTTTTGTGGTATTTTATGTGCTTGTTAAAAATACTGTCTCCCCCACTATACTCTAAGCTGGCTAAGGCAACCAGCTTATATTTATTATGATATCAGTAACTCCTAAAAGAGTATTTGCACATTCTATGTGTTTATTAATATTTGTGGAGTTATCAAAGAGTTAAATTGTTTATATCATTTTTAAAAATTATGCAGCCAAGAAATAATTATAAAGAGTAATATGTGAAAATATTTACTGTACAAAGTCAACATATGAAATGAAAATTGTAGGGTCATCATTATGACTGTTACAATATGCATGCATATGGCTAAAGAGTTAAAAGAAATATGCAAAATAAAAAGGTGAAGTAGGTAGTATTCTGGATATTTATCTTTCTATCTTAAAATGTTTTTTCAATGATATCAAAATAGGTCTTTCTGAATTATATTAAAAGTGAATAAATGCAAAGTATCTATAAAACATATGAAAAAGAAAAATAATACTATTAATGTTACTAGCTTAATAGAGATTATTATAATCACTGAAATCATCTGTATAACCTTCTCCTATTCAAAACCCTTATCCTCTCCTATAGTTAAACACTATCCCAAGATTTGGATTTATAATTCCATTGCCTTCCTTTATCATTTAATGTAATGTTTGTATTTTAAACATTAAAAATATAGTATATGAATATACACTGAGAATTTGATGTGTTAAAAATATTCACATAATTTACAAAAATTAAATATATACAATTAAAATAAAAATTTGTCTTAATGTATGAGAATATAAATTACCTTTTAAAATGTTAATTTAGAAAATGGTTTTGACTACAACTCTTCTATAGATCCACTAATAATATTTGTTAGTCAATAAATATTCTAAATAACGGTTGTTTTCATTACTTTAATGCCTCTCTTTAGCCTTAAAAAATGTGCTGGTTTCACCAAAAAACCAGTCACATTGCCATTAAATAGACATCAAAAGTGCAGTGAGGTTGTCCCCTCAGATATCTTCCACACAATGTACCCTATCATTACTTGCTCATGTGACATTTCCTGAAAAGCCTGAAATACTGCAAGTGAGCCCCAAAGAGGCAGGACAAGGAGCTCTCCCTTTCAGTACATTATTCTCCCCACATTGCTGGGCTAACACTAAATGTGGGTTCCTTAGGTAGCAGTAAATCTCGAGGGTCAGAGAGAGGAGTACCAAGCGGCCCAGTGAGGTACTAATTACTTACCCCAAGCCAGAAGTCCTGAGTGCCGGGCCTGATGCACCAGATTGGACAAGTCACTTAACTGTGCTCAAAGGCATGTAATTTCCTCATCTATATAATGGGAATGTTCTCTATTGACTTTACATAAAAGGGTTTGACTAAGAGCTGATTGGCTGATTGGTTGATTCGCAAAAGTGGCTCTCTCCCCTAGTTGTTATAGACGGAGACATAGTCAGATAACCAGGAGCAATTTGGGGCCAGAGAAGGTCAACAACATTTCATGCTGTTTCTACAAGTTTGTTTACTTACTTATACTTCCCCCAAAATAAACTGTAACCATCCCAATCTATGGTTATTATAACTAAATGAAGTGTTTAAATAAAGCAAAGTAGTAAACAGGAATAAAAATTACAACTTTTCTTATGTATCAAAATACTCCTTTGCAAAATAGTAAAATACCAAATTCTGTAAGATTAACAATGTATTCAATTTGAATACTTGGCATCTTGCTTCTGATTCTAGGTTTCAGTCCTGCTTTCAACCACAACTTTAGAGCTGCAAGTGTTTATGAGAACTGTTTTATGAAAAACCCTAATACAGTCATTTGCAAGTCAAATTTCTCTTCAGGTCCTAACTAGTTTAACTGCTTTGTATCTTGGGGCACAACTTGACGATTCTGAGTTAGAACTAACAATATAATACAAATTAAACCCCAGGGAACTAAGGAAAATTACATATGGGATAAAAGCAATCACTAGTACTAGGGAGCCTTTCACAGAAAATGAACATTTTTAAAGTAAATGAATACTTAAGAACATTAAGTTTCTGCCCTTTTAAAAAAACATTTCATTGCACATCAAAAATACTTTACTTACACCTCCAAGTAATTTTATCAGAAATTCTATTTTTATAAGGCAATAAAAAGCAAAGCAAGTTCTTCTCATTATGTACGATTCTTTGTTATTCAGTTTTGTAACTTAACTCTTTCAGAACCTGTAAATTAGACCATACCTAAACAACAGTCAGCGTTTCAGAATCTTAGAAGCTAAGCTTGGTGCCCCAAGAAGGTTCTTAACCAAGAACCTTCGGCAGTCTGCTTAATCCTATGGGCACTTCTCACAGCAGTCTTTTTAAATGTTTAATATAAAACACACAGGTTTACAAGGAAATCAGTTTTACTGACACATTGTTATCAAACACCTTTTAAAAAAAAAAAAAAAAAAGGCATTAAATACCAGAATCTAGCGACAGGTCTAATAACTACCATAGTATCAAAGCAGTGACTCATGTGTATGAGGTTTTGAGATCTCTGAATCAACTCTGTGACATTAAAATATCTGTGGCTTTTATTGGCAATCTCACAGGTACTGCTAATATTACTGTGGTTTGTTGTCAACATTCACAATGAAAGAAAATGCTAAATCTATTAGACATTAATGACCTCCCATCTAAGCTTATGGATCCCCTAAATTCTATGCATGAAGTCCGGGTTAAAAAACACCTTGCATTAAGGGAATCTAACAATTCAATTTTTAATATTTATATGTAAAAGCATCTTTCTTGATTCACCAAAGTTCTGCCAAACTTGATGTTTTCAAAAAGAGGAAGAGTGATAGTACTGTCAGAAACTAGAAACTGCTTGTAGAGCAAAGCCCTGGGTAGATCATGCATGTTCAAGCCCTGTCTTCACTATTTATTTATTGGGTTAACTTGGATAAATTATTTAATTTCTCTAAACCTCCATTTCCCAATGTGTTAACTGGGAATAGTAACAGTGTCTGCTTCCCTCAGTTGTTGTGGGGATGAAAGGATATACTGTATGTGAAAAATCTCAGCCAAGTGCTTAGCAGGGTAACGGTTCATTAAATATGAATAAGAATTCGTTTTTCAACAACACAACTGGATTAAAGGGAAGATGATATTCCGTGCAAAGTTATTCATAACTAGCCAAAAGGGTAAGTGGGGGTCATCTGTTTTAAAGTATATATTTGACCTCACTTTAGAACTATGAAGCTCTGGATAGGCTTTTAGGTCCTAGGTACATTCATAATGAGAGTAATTATACCTAGGCAGAATTCAGATCATTAAGGGAACAAACCTAGACGGCATGATGTTGACAAGATGACCTGAATCTGAGGCTAAATTATTTCATATGTTCCCAGGACTAGACAATGAACCACAGCAAAAAAACTAGGTTAAGTTATAGCCAAATGAGTTAATGTAGTATGACGCAGCCAATAAAATATTAACCAGGACAATGGCAATGCAGAAAATGCTTATGATTAATATTAAGTGGAGCAGCTGGATAAGCCTTCTTGGATAATATTCAACCCTGAGTTCTTTGAAACTAATTCGATTTGAATTGTATTTGGTTCTGATCATGAAGTTTTCTATCTTTTAGGGGTTTTTTTTTTCTGTTCCAAATTGAACTTAATAGCCAATCTCATTTATTACTAATTAGTAATTTATCCCACTCATTGATGGTTCAAATTTCACGTTTCTATGTCTTTAAAACTCCCTCCACAATTTTATCCTCCCTAAGCCAAAATATTTTTAAAAATCTTCATTGAACTCCAGGGAATTCCATGAGTATGTGACCATGGAAGATCATTACTGTTTTTATCATCCCATCAAGGTGTTAACATGAAAAGATAATACATCAAAGCATCTGGAAAACAAAGATTCGAGTCATTAAAGAAACTCTTAATTACTGATCCCATGACTGAGTAACAAAATCTGAGATTAATATTAATCCGTTTCTCATCTATTAATCCATTTTAATCAGAAAACTTAATTTGGGGCACATTACAATCAGAGCACTTTATCTCTGACAGCTGGGACACAGACACAAAACTAAGACAGGAGCCACCAAATGGTGAAACATTTAAGTTCTAAATTGAAAATGGCATAAGAATGTTGAGAAACCAAAACTGTAGTCTGACACCTACCACATCTCATTTTCATTAGAATAGGTAAGGCATTAAGATGGGAAAACCACACTATCATATTTGCCAACAAAGCAAAATGTGATTTTGAGAAACTGCTTCTGCAAATCATTCGGACTAACTCTATATTGGTTGAATTCAGTCTCTCGGAAATCAACTTCAGTAACAGCTCTAAATAAAGTCTAGGTCCTTCAGCCTTACAAGAGGATAAAAGGATCTTTAATGAAGGAATTCTTCTACATAGATAGAAACATTGGGTACTAGAGGGGAGAATCTGAAGAAAAATGAACAGGCTTAGTGATAAAATTTGGTTTTTAATTATTAAATTCAATTACCTACTTTATAAGACATTACCATTTAAACAACATAAACCAGTGCCTTTTACTAAGTCTAAAAATGTAAGATTTTTTAAAAATGTCAGTCTAGCTGCAGAAATTATAAAGCCATTGGCAGTGAGACATAAAGAAAGGTGAGGCTTCCACAGAAAGCTGTAGGCCAATACACAAAATTTTACAAACACTCGAATAACTCATAGCAGGAGGAAAAAAATTCTGCCAAGTTCATGACTTTAGGGATCACTGAGCACAAAATAAACATGGAACAAACACACGGAATATACACTGAGCTACTGCAAATGAGTCTGGGGGGATGGTCTTTAAGGCACGGATAGGGAAGTCCCGGCTGCAGGACACCTGCAGACCTGCTTGGAACCTGACATCATTTAGAGGTCTGTGTATGGCCCCCGCTCCAAAGGGGACGGTTCCTGCCCAGCTCCACACGCCGGAAAGCACAGGGCTGGACTCATACCACGTTTATAACCCACAGACACTTTGATCTGTAAACTCCTCACATAGCAAGGCAAAAGAGGAAAAATTTAGTCACCAAGATTTTTTATTTTAAACTTTTGGGCTGTTGAGGTAATTCATTTTAAGAAACAATAAACTGCAACTAATAGAAGAACTTATTTAGTTGACATTAAGTACATTTTCTTTGAATTAATAAGATCGAATTTCTCATGAGTAAATAGGAAAAACTCACTGCAAATCTTAAAGAAAAAACCATTGAGAAGAAAATCTTAAATGATACTTCAAGATTTTATAACTTTCAAATTCTGTCAAACATTATCACTTGAAATTTCACTTGTCAAAAAAAATCCACTAAAATATTATTTACATGTTCCATGATTACAGGTATCTAATTAGTTAAAAATATGAAAAAATAATCAAAAATGTATTTTCATCATTCATTCAAGCCTTTATGTAGCTCAGAAACTTGTAATAAATCTGTTACTTTAAAACATCCAGTATCTTTGGGTGAAGAGTTTATCACACTCAGAGACAATAAGAATAACTTACTGAAAAAGTTATTCTTACTGAAAATAAGCCAATAGGAATGATGTTGGATTTAAATCATATTCTCAATGAAGAACTAGACAATTAATGTGTCACTATACTATGTTAAAAAAAAGATGACTGTGGATGGGGACCAGTGGGGAGGCAGACAGTGGCAACCTCTGGAAGATGGAATCTCTTCTCTCTGCTGGTCCTAGAAGAGAAAAGAGACACCAATAAGCATCAACACACTGTCCGGATTCCTCCCCACCAGAGACCCACCAGTCCACAGGGGTTTCTCAGCCTCACAGCCATCCTCACCTTTATATATGGTATTCAGTGCCAAGGGGTTATCAAAAACACCACCATAGTCTAACTTAATTAGTACTGCCTTAAAAAAATTGAAACATTCAAAAGTATTATTTATATGTACACAATTATAATCTGCATCAAATGGGGCTGAAGGCAGCTAGATCCAAAAGCAATAGTTCTTATCTATTTTAAGAACAACTTTCCAAAATTTCTGCACTCAACTATTTTAAATTATAAAGAGACAATTAAATATGATTTTAAAATATCTGGATTATCCATGTGGGAGGGGGCATCCATGACAAATCAACTGGCTACAACCAAATCCTTGAGCTGTTACTGTTGTGGTTCTCTCTCATTGTGCAAGGAGAGGACAGGTGACAGGGTGTTCACATCAAGACAACAAAGATAAATTAATCAACTTACATACACACTTTGAAAAAAGTTATCTTCACCCTGGAAAGAAGCCCTAAAACAACACGAATTTTAAAGAACTAAATAAAGAGCTGAAATAACTATAGTAGGTAATTCCTTCTATTTTGCAGTACCAATAATAGAATTCTACAGAACCTCCTTTTACCAGGTAATAAAGTCAGTAATTCCAAACCAATTGGCAAATTCTTCCTGACAGCACAAGAGCTTACACAACCAGAACTCTAACAGTTACTTTCTCACATATTCTTGTGAAAGGCCTAGCCACTAAAACCGTCGTCCCAAGTAAACCCTATGGGAAATAACTTTTATTTCAATAACTCAAGGCAAAGGTAAAATGCATACAATGGGGAGTTAATCAATTTAAATTCAATAAGCAGTAGCTGTATTTCCACATTACTGTCAATTACTTTCTATTGTGCTGCTCATTAGAGATACAAAAAGGTCAGACACCATCTCTGGCCACGTAAAATGTCAGTGAAAGCACATTGCTGGAAGCCCTGCAAGTCTGGAAACACAATCTCTTCTGGACTCACTGGCTTTGGGTCAAGGGAATATATTTGTAGCTTATTAGGTTTGAGTTTGCAAGTACGCCCAAGTCAGTAACTGAAGGGTAAACTTCTGGGGCACCCTCCTGGAGAAGAGTTAGAACCGCACTGTTCCGTATTTCCAATGCACTAGTCAACGAGATGCAAACACATGCAGCGAATACAAGATTCATCAATTTTAGGTTGAAGAAGTTCGGTAGTGCCACCCAGAAAAAGACCGAGAAATCAAGATTAATGTCTGATTTTATAAAATCATTAAGAATTTTAGAGCTGGAAAAGATCTCACTCAGTATTACCACCAACAAAGGAATTTAGCCATTCAAATGCTAATAAACCATCTGAAACAACGCCCACTCCTTTGTTTACGAATCACAGTAACATAGAAAAAAAAAATGTGTGAAACAAGTAGACCATGAGTTTTTATGGCACTTTTCCTGAGGGACCCAAATGTCTTCATAAATCACTCAACTGCACCAACTGCGAAGAAGGAACATTTTGCACCTGGAGCCCAGGGCCCAGCACATCTAGGTTGCCCGACTTGGGGCCAACAGGACCCCCCTGCGTGGTCCACCAGGCCGAGCTCCGAGCCCAGGGAGGCCGCGCCCCGCCACGCCGGGGCTACCCTGGAGCCTTGAACTTCACGAGCCCTGGCCCAGCTCGCACCCCCACCGCCGCTCCCACTGGCATCGGCTTCACACTCCAAGCACCCAGATCCCAGGAGACTCATTGTGCGTCCGGTTGAGCTCATACCTCACTCCGCTGCTCTGAAAGCCCCGGAACGTGGGGCCGGCCGCCCCCTGGGCCCCCGCGAGCGACGCCGCGCCCCCGCCCAGCCCCGGGACTCGGCCCCGGTGGCTGCGGAGCAGGGAGAAAGTGCGTGCGGAAACTGCCATGGCCGCGAACTGCCGACTTCAGGACGGAGGCTCACCTCTCGCCGCTAGGGTGCTAGCAGCGGCAGGCCGGTCCCGCCCCTACGAGGCCCGGCGGGAGGGCAGTCCCGCTAGCAGCCCGTTTCCGGAGCGCCATGCAGGGGCGGGGCCAGGAGCCTAGCTCCCCGCACGGCCCGGGGCGGGGCTGAAGGAACCGTGGGACCGGCGGGAGTCCAGGCCCGCGAGCTGGACTGTTTGTATGGGCAGTTGCATCTGGAAGAATGGTGGCTTGGAGTGTGGTTTGGCGACTTGGCTTCTAGACACGCTGCAGATCTCCCCAAAGGGAGAACACAGGGAAGGCGACTAAACCAATCAATTCAAGCAGCACGCCACTTTCTCCCAAGCTAGAGCTCCCAACCAACAGCCTCTGGAAGGCCACGTGGAATTTGGTTTAAAGCAGGAAGGACGTTACTGGTTCTTTTGTTTCTCACTCCTGAGTACGACCTTTGGACACCTTGGGAGCTGGAGAAAGAAACAAAACTGTGTGTGGAAAGAAGAGAGGGGCCTGGCAGAACAAACCCTTGACTTTAAGGTTTCTGTATTTCCACTTTTGGAAGAAAAAAATTGACCAGTGCCTATGATTGTCCAGAGTCTATAAGCGAGTTAGCAGAGCCAAATCTGTGTTATGCGGTGAATTTGCAGTGAGAAAGCAAAATATCCCTTTGAAACAGTAAAAATCAGACCAGCCATTTGTTACACTGGGACATGTATCTTTAAAAGATAACAAACATTATCTTTAAAAGATAAACTGAGCCATGTTAAAAAAATTTTATGTCTTTATTTAAGCAAATGTCTGTTCTAATCAGCCAGCATCCAATCTAGCAGATAAAAAAGAGCTATGCAAAATAAAACTCTTATATAGGCAAAAGGGAACAGGTACAAAGAAGTTATACTAGCAAAAAAGTATTGCAAAGTTACTTTCCTTTAGAAGGTGGTGAGGGTCTATCAAGCAGATTACCTAACTAGTGCTGATTAAGGAATTCCTGATTGACTAGTTTAAGAGTCCAATTCGGGTAGAACTGAAACGTAATTAAGTCTTTGGTGATGTGAGGCTTAGCATAAGCCATTCCATTTTGAGCATGTTTTCTGTTTTTTAAGAAAAACAGATAAGACCCAGTGAGATAAAACCAGCTGCAAAGTTAAAGGAAACAGTATTTCCCCCAAAGTCAGGCTGTAGCTGTGAAGTGTCATCACAGTCCCTTTGACTGAAATGAATTTGACACAAAAGAGAGACTTTATTTCCAACCTAGGTACAGATGATATATTTCTGGACACAGTTCATATCTATCTTAACTGTATCATTTCCGAGGAAAGAGGCCCCTGGGCCCACTTTGCAGTTCAGTCTGATGTTGGTCCTTTTACACACAGCTCATTTTTGCTTTGAGCCTACCAAAATATTGTTTCTTTTAAATTTGACTTAAACTCTCCTGAAAATCCTATAATAACCTCATATCACCTTTTAATTGATGAGATACTTCTGGGTATTGCTGGTGTAGGAAGGTGCAGCCAGGGGGCCCCCAAAAGAAGGATTTGTAATGGGGTCCAGAACTCAAGGTGTTCAGAAAATACTAGGATGTCCTCACCACCCCTGCCCCAGGTGTGGGTTGGGGGATGGGACAAATGGAGCAGGCCCGTTAAGAGCTGTTTCCCATAGCAACAGCCTTGCAGCTAACCTCTGGTGTGTTCATTTAACACATCTATAACCTTTGACTGGTTACATAGATATGTTAAATAGCTGTGGCCTTGCTCTGAGCCAGGGGAATGGAAGTAACTTCCCCACCAATATGTAACTGGGGGGCAGGTCCCCGGAGTTACAGCATCTGCATGGGAGCTTGGAGAAGATTGGCTCCACGACTTGGGGCCACACCTGCCCAGACCCATGATGGCGACCAGAAAAGCTGAAAAGTACAGCAGGTTGAGGGCAAGTGTGGCCGAGTGTGGGAGGAGTTGGAAATGGGGCTGCAGAGGAAGATTGGCGGGGGGATTTAAACCCAGACATGGCAGCCATTGAGGGGAGAGCCCTGCGCTTTTGGCAGAGTGGAGAGTCCCTCAGACCTGGGAAAGAGAACCATGCAGCTTTGGCAGAGTAGAGACTCCCGCAGCCATTGTG
Organism: Tonatia bakeri; assembly: GCA_004024845.1. Classification (NCBI taxonomy): domain Eukaryota; kingdom Metazoa; phylum Chordata; class Mammalia; order Chiroptera; family Phyllostomidae; genus Tonatia; species Tonatia bakeri. The sequence goes on along the minus strand of PVIA01006056.1, from coordinate 24,145 downwards.
CAGAGAACCACACAGCTGCAGCCATGTAGGGAGGACCATGCGGCTGTGTCAGTAAGAAGAACCACATGCTCTGGCAGAGTGAGGGGACCCCCCCCCCCACCAGCAGCCATGAGAAGAACCACCATGCGGCTTTAGCTGGAGATCCCAGCAACACAGCTGATGGTGCTGGGAACCAAGGAAGGCCTACCAGCCGAGCACAGGTTACTGGGAAGAACCAGGATCTGCCTGAGCCAAGGACTTCCATTTCTTTCCCTGAGAAACAGTACCCCAGACTGGGCAGAGAGGGGAAGGAAGGACTGTGTGTGTTTGTGGGTGTTTTAAGGGACTTTGGGACTTTAATGAAGACATTAAGTCATTACTCTTAAGTCTGTATAACTTGAATAAATAATTCCTTTCCTTTTCACCAATCTCTAACATGGAGAGCTATAATTCTCTGGTGATGGGAAAGATGAACCTAGTACAGGGGGGCCCCAGGAGAAATGGGGCTCAATCTGGTAGCAATTCTGGTAGCAACTGGTAACACCTTGAGTTCTGGACCCCATTACAAATCCTGGTGGCCAATCAGGGAAAATCACGGGAGACCACATGTGCAGTAGCTTTAAAGTAATACTACTTGTACATGCGCAGTAAAAGCCCACCAAAACTAGCCAGGAAGAATTTTCCCTATAAGAATAGAATCCCTCCAGCCCATGAGGTCAATCTCTGCTTGGAGTTGGCCTGCTCCCATATTTTCTTCTATGAACTCTGGGTGTTTGGTTCAATTCTTTGTCCCGATCACTAAGAACCTGGTTACTTGTGCACACCTGTGACACTGGTATGCAGTCTCTCTCAATACAAGGAGCCAGTTTATCTTAATTTTTTCTTGTTATATATTTGTCCCTGGTGATTGTGGTCTGATTAGGCTCAGACAGCAGCCAGAATGTTCTGAAGGAGGGATTCCTACCCAGGAGTAGTTATCAGTATAGCAAAGTGGGCAATATTCTGTGCTCTGTTTGATGGAGGAAGACATGCCCTCTGTGAGGTACTGTACCACATACTCCACTTCTTTGGCACCTCTGCTATACATAAAATAGTATTGGGCAAAGAATGGGTATTTAACTAAAGCTTATAAGGAACCCATTTACACCACCACATTTCAAAACACAACTTCATCAATTCAAACTTTTTAAATCCTTGGCCTTACAAGGAACAAACAGAATTGCTCCTTGGCCACTGAGACACTCCCAGAGAACTTCCAGAGCCCTTCTGAGCTCTCAGCTCAAACCTGTGTTTCCATGCTACACCAGCTTGAACCAAAAGATACGGTCATAGTAATTGTCACCAAGAGTACATTTCATTTGACTCCGCTTTCACTGGCCATAGGGAATCTCCATGTTTTTTTATTATTATATTTTTTGTATTTGGGGAGGTTTTTAATGTTAATGTGTAGACATGTGGCTACCTATTCCAAAGATGTCATCTCCTATCCTTATCTGAACCATTTCTCAGGAGTCTTCATGAAGCTGATAAGTTTGAGAGATGAGGTAATATCTGCCTATGTACAAGGAGAATGGTCCCTCACTGCTTGCCGTAAAAGTGACGGATGCCTTAAGCTCAGAGTTCCTCTTCTGCAGCCCAATTCATGACACACGCAGACTTCATCTGCTCGTCCGTACCCTCTGTGGTATGTGGGGCTCACGAAAGTGCAACAATGATACTAATACTCTAGCAACTGCTTTTTTTTGTCCTAAGTGATTTGACCATACATGGGAGGGGTTTATTTCCTAGCTCTATTTTCTGTTTCAACGTTCTACATGTCTGCCTTATGCTGGAACCATAGTCTTTTTACGGCTCTGATTTTGTAATAAGTTTTGAAATCAGAAAGTGTGAGACCCTCAACTTCATTCTTTTTCAAGATTGTTTTTGGTTATTCAGGGTCCCTTGAAATTCTATATGAATTTTAGAATGCATTTTTCAGCTTTCTGCAAAAAAAGTCATTTTTTTACTTTGATAGGGATTTTATTAAATCTGTAGATTGCTTTCCATAGTATTGACATCCTAGCAATATTAAGTCTTCCAATCCCTAAACACAGGATGGCTTTCTATTTATTTGTGTCTTCTTTGATTTTCTTCAGCAATGCTTTGCAATTTTTAGAGTATAAATCTTCCTTGGTTAGGTTTATTTCTGAATACTTTATACTTTTTGATCCTATTGTAAATGAAATTATTCTCTTCATGTTCTTTCTGGATTGCTCACTTTTGGCAACTACTTTTGCTACAACAAATTTCTTTGTCTCTGTCCAGGAGTCTTGTGTCTTCTGTAAGTCCTCATGAAACTGTGGAAGGCTAACTCATTAGATTGTAGGTGAGGTGAAAACCAATTCTCTCATGCAGACACAAATTATCAGTATAAGCAAGGAAAAAGGGGATATCCCTACAGACACTAAAGGCATTATAATGTTGATAAAGTAATAATATAAAAAGCATAAATATTAATAAAGTAATAATATAATATTTTTGAAAGTGAATATTTTTAAAATATTTTAAGTATTTTTAGAGAGACAAAGGGAGGGAGAGAAGCATCAGTGTGTGGTTGTCTCTCATGTACCCCCCACTGGGTACCTGGCCTGCAGCCCAGGCATGTGCCCTGACTGGGAATCGAACCAGTGACTCTTTGGTTTGTAGGCTGCTGCTCAATCCATTGAGCCACACCAGCCAGGGCATAACATAAAAAGTTTTAATGAAATATATTTGACACCATAAAAATAGAGAAATTTATTTAAAAACACAAATTATCAAAAACTAACCCAAGAAAAATTTAAAATTTTATAACTCTGTCTAGAATTTTTAAAAAATGAATTAGTATTTATAACATCTGACAAAAGGATTTCCGGGCCTAGTGAGCTTAACTGGTGATTTTTCTGAAACATTTAAGAAAGCAACAATAATAATCCTGTACAATATCTCAGAAAAAGAGAAAGTAATTTTCCAACTCTCTTTATAAGGCCACCATTTCCCTGATACCAAAATATTATAAGAAAAGACAACTCTAGACCAATATCTTTCAATAACATAATAACCAAAATCTTCAAAACAATAATAAATAATATAAAGCAATATATTAAAAGGGTAATATATCATGAATAAGTGGGAATGTAAGTCTGATTCAACATTCAAAATTAGTCAATGTAATTCACCGTAGCAAGAAATTAAAGAAGAAAAAAAAACAATGACAATTTCAGTAGATGTAGAAAAGTATCTGATAGACAGAATTCAATATTCATTCACGATAAAAATAAAAAAACGTTCACAAAACTAGAAATATTCATCAAGCTGATAAATGGCATCTATGAATAACTAACAAATAACATTGCACTTCACAGTGAAACATCCTAAAATAAGGACAACAGCCTCTCTCTCCATTCTGTTTCACATTGTGCTGGTCAGCTGGGGCTAACTGACAAAGGGTACAAAAGAACGTTTAGGGGGGATGAAAGTGTTCTAGATTTTTATTGTGGTAGGGTATATAATCTACACATTGATCAAAACTCATCAAATTGCACACTTAAAATGGGAACATTTTATTATATGTAAATTTACCTCAATTAAAATTGATAAAGTTCAAGGTTTAAGCCTTGGTGATTCTCCTTAGATATAAGCCACATCCTTCACTCACCAAGAAGCCTCTAATGGTACATATACACATCGCTTTGATTTTCCATACTTAATTTGGCCACTAGAGGGAACCCATAATTCATAAACCCAAAAGCTTGGTCATTATTTGAATATCATGTCATCTATGGATGTACACGCACAGAAAATAATAATAATACATGTAAAAAGTTTCACTAACATATCTGAAAGAATTTAGTAATAAAATTTAATAAAATCCTTTTTGGCTATAATAACACAATATTAAAATGTTATTTGTGGAAGGGATGAACCTCCTTTCATTGGTGCGTTTAAAAAGTAGACCCTTGTCCTGGCTGGCGTAGCTCAGTGGATTGAGCACAGGCTGCGAACCAAAGCATCGCAGGTTTGATTCCCAGTCAGGGTACATGCCTGGGTTGCAGGCCACGGCCCCCAGCAACCGCACATTGATGTTTCTCTCTCTCTCTCTTTCTCCCTCCCTTCCCTCTCTAAAAATAAATAAATAAAATCTTAAAAAAAAAAGTGGACCCAATCTTGGCTTTCATCTAAATGTTGTGAGTCAATTAAATGCAACTTTGGAATATTTTTAAAAAATAGAGTCTATACTTTTGGTTACAAGTTACACATGTTCACTACAGAAAATTTGGAAATTGCAGAAAAGCTGAATGAAAGAAGAGAAAGAGGAAGAGAAGAATCTGTAGAAGCCACTGTCATAACACTCAGAGTCTGCAGACGAGAATGCTGTCAATACCTAGGTGGACTGCCCAGAGCTTTTATTTGCATATTAATTTTACTTGGGTAATCACACATAAAACAGAATTTAACCACCACTTGGTATCTAAAATAAATATTTGTTCATCATGTAGAGTATTCATAATTACCTTAGTTATGTTTCTTTGAAGTGTGAATAGTATACAACTAAAAATTTATAATAAAATTTTATTAATATTTAGCAGTCACATTAAATTGTTCATATTTCTTTGGTAGTGCTAACTCTCTTAGGCAGGAAAATCTAATGAGTCATTACAACTAGAAAGGGATTGCAGGGGATCCTTTTTCCTTAACCCAAATAACCTCCACTTAAGTTGTTAGGGGAAAAAATATAATTTTGAACAGGAATTTATGAACAGGAAAAAAATCTCAGACAAAAACAACAGTTTTTGTATTATTTACGTATTAGGCTTACGGTGCACTGCCAACAAAAAAGAAGCTGTATATACATTTCAGCTCGGTTTTACCTTGCCACATGACAAAAATGTACTGTGTTTAAATATGGGGACATTGAAATGGATAATAAACAGTAAGTTTTGAGCCTTGTTTGAAGAATTACCTGTACTTTTATTAAACCCCTTTTGGCACAAATGTTTATTTTAAATGACTGAAAGGGTAGAGGGAAGATAGTTAACATGAACACTAACAATATTAAAAAATAAACACTTATTAATATTATTGAAAACACTATTATATTCCTGGTACAGGTATTGTGTCACATCATTACCTTTTCTATATTTAATCTTTACAATAGCTATATAAGCATTAAAGGGGAATTACTCTTTTCCTTCCCATTTTACAGATACAGAATCTGAGGCTGTGTGACTTTGCAAAAGTCACACAGCTGGAATGCACCAAAGTTGGGGTCGACACATGTGTGTCTGGCTGTCACAGCCATACTTCAACCTCCACACTTTTATCTCCAGGAACTTCCATAGAGGCAAAACCCTTTCAAAGCAAAACTTCTTTTTTCCCATTCCATGATGTATTCAAAGAAACTTCAGACTAAAGAATTAACTTAAAAGAAATATTTACTTCAGTTCCAGAAAAGAACTCTAAAGGGTTATTTTCTTTCTAACCCAAACCAAAGATGAGATTTGGGGTTTAAATCTACTACTTTGTTAATAACAATATCAAATAACAATATAAGGAATGGTTTGCCCTGTACTGGTGATTGTTTTATTTTCTTCATTGTCTAGAAGCTATTAGATTTTGGTAACTATAACCTTATTCATACACACAGATGATTTTATTATATTGATCAGTTTTATAAGATACCTTTCTGATACTGTATTTTAGTAGAAATGAAACCCTTTCTCAGCCCCTAAAACTAGGAGAGAATAAATCACATCCCCATAATGTTCTTTATTGAGGTTTTTAACTGGCGTGGTGAATAAAGGAGTAATTTTGGGAATCATACCTGAAAACATATAACAGTGAAGGCAGTTTTACATTTATCTATGAATTTACAAATGCAGTGATTTTAAAATTTAATAATTATTTATTTAGCACATACTATGTGCCTATATTAATAAACCGGTGATGAATTCAGCAGTCCCCAAGCTTCTTGGCACCCAGGACTGGTTTCAAGGAAGACAGTTTTTCCACGGTTGGGGTGGGGGATGATGGTTTCGGGGTGACTCAAGTGCATTACATTCAAGCTCACCTCCTGTGTGCAGGCCAGTTCCTAACAGGCCCGGGGGTTGGGGACCCTGGATTAAATTATCTGTGGCTATTGCTAAAAATGCATTATATATCCATTCTAGATTTTAAAATTCGATAAAATATGACGGCACACTTACTGTTAGGAAGTCTAAAGTGCTCAAGAAACCATCTTAGCCCTAAAACAACTTTTTTTAAAAAAACAGGTCAGGTGAGTGGCAACCCAGTATTTGATATTGCTAAAAATAACATTGGAAGGCACAGCTTAAAATGTAAGTCAAATAGACTGCCAACTGAAACCATGAATAAGCAGACCGCCACCAAGTCACTGTAAATGTCAAACGAGAGGGACCTCACCCACGTGGAGGGCCTGATTCCAAGAGGAAGAGGGAGGTACTGCACTGAACGTGCTTGATTCCGTCTTTCCAAACAGGGTATTTCCCCTCTGAAGAGAATCATAAAAGAGACAAGGAAAGATCCGAAATATTATGCAAATTAACCAGTTCAAAAAGAAACATGAGTACTGGAAAAGAGGTCTTCCAACAGATGTTTTTTAAATATTAAAAATAAGTCCTGAACAGAGGGACTCAGTGGGTTGATCGTCATCCCGCAAAGCAAAATATCACCTGTTGGATTCCTGATGAGGGCACATGCTTGAGTTGCAAGCCAGGTCCGAGGCTGGGGGTGGGGGAGAGGCAACGGATCTGTGTCTCTCTCTCACATCAATGTTTCTCTCCTTTTCTTCCCCCCTTCCCCCTCTCTAAAATAAATAAAAATAATAAATATATAAATAATATTCTAATAAATAAATAAAATAAAATATTGAACATAACAACACTAACAACCTCCATGTGTAATAGGGGCCAAAACTCAGCCGGATGTCTAATGGTAGACAATTAGAGGGAAGACTTAAAAAGCTGAAACTGAGACGGAGATGTCTAGGACCACCATTATTATGTAACAGATTTAAGGGAGTGCCAGACAATGGAATTAGACAAGGGAAGGAAATAAGATAAGGAGATTAGAGCAAAAGCAATGAAAGACTAAAAGCATCCAAATTATTTCTATATGAAATTTCTTAGACAAATAATACATTCCAACAATAAAATACTGTGCATCTCTCTGCATCTGGGGTAATATATGAAAATACTCACTGAAATTGAACACGCACTAAAACATTTTTATACAAAGCAGACAAGATGCAGAATAGTATTCATGGTGTTTCTCCATGTGTACCATAAAAAAAGAAACACATATACTGAGTTATATATAGAATATTTTTTCCCAAGAATGACACTCACATGCAGAAGAGTAGTAATCCTCACAGGTTCTAGGACAGAAAAATGAAGATCTAGAGTAGAAGAGAGAGGTTTGAGGGGTTTTTTTAAAATGTATAACCTTTTTTATCATTTTAATTTTTATAATGTGCACATACTTTTTCTTCAAAAAAAAGCATAACCAGTTTACCTACTTGGTGGTGTCAGTGTTAGTTTCTGAATGAGTAACAGCATGTTGATTAAAATGCTTATGGAATGATCATAAAGGTAGTTAGGGATTCAGATCTTACTGTCAGAAGACTAATACATCTTGAAAGGCTCAGGAAGACTGGGCTAGTTCAAGGGCCAACTAATAGTGTTTTGTGTGTTTGAGGCATATCATGAGAACAAATAGTAAGAATTTTTATAAAGAATTGGAATGTGTAAGCCACTTGTCATGGACTGAATTTTGGCCCCCAATTCATATGTCGAAGTCCTAAACCTCAGTGCTTCACAATGTGAACTTGTTTGGAGATGGGCTATTTTAAAAGGTAATTAAATTAAAATGAGATTGCTAGGGTGGGACTTAATCTGCTATCATTGGTGTTTGTATAGAAAAGGAGATTAGGACATAGATGCCTACCGAGAGAAGACCCTGTTAACGTACAGGGAGAAGACGGCCATCTGTAACCCAAGGGGAAAAGCCTCAGAAGAAACCAGCCCTGAGGACACTTTGATCTTGGACTTCTAGCCTCCAGAACTATGGGAAAATAAATTTCTGTCGTTTAATCCACTCAGTCTGTGGTACTTAGTTATGGCGGCCCAAGCAAACTAACGCACCACCTAAACACAGTGATACCGGCAGTCATTGGAGGATCTGAAGTGGAAAAATGACGTGCTGAGATCTGCTCTGTGGAGCAATATCTTTGCAGTAAATAAGATCGACGGGAGGGGGCGGCCTGGAGTCTGGGAGATGGGCTAGGGACTTAAGCCAATAGTTTATTTAGAAAAAGCCAATAAAAAGCATCATTAAGGCCATTTCACAGAGAAGGGAGAAGAGGAGTTACATATGAAAGTTGTCAAATGGGTAGAAATGGCGGGACCTAGAGCCCAGTTGAATGTAAAGCAGAGGGAGCAGGTCAGTCTCTGACGAAACCAAGGCCCCTGGCTTAGGCAGCTGAATGAATTGTTTATAAAGGAAAAATAGGAGCAGTGGGTCCACTTGTGAACTCTGGGGAGAGCCAACTAAATTACAGTAGTTCCATGTTAATAATGGCAGCAAGGAGAAAATGCAGAAACAGGCATAAATCTAGATTAAGATCATGGGCGGCTGATAGAGCTGGCAAAGAGTAGCAGTCAGGATGTCTCAGCCTGATGAATTACCACGTCATAGGGAAGAAATGCACCTCACCCAGCAATACACAGAGGGTCTCTTTCTGGAGGTTCTATCCCTCAGCATTCCACAGAGGCTGGGTGCAACCAGGGTGGAGCTGGCTGGAGGGGCAGCAGTGGAAGAAAACGGAGATAACAATCTTGGCATCACACCTTGGCTCTGCCTTCAACCGGCTCTATTACCTTGGGAAAGTCAGTGGGGTTCTCTTTGCCTCATTTCCTTTCACTAGCAAATAAGGGTGAGAATGAGATGATTGTTACTATGACATTTTCTTGGCTAATTCATACTAGAAGGACTCAGGAAAAGCCTCCTGGAAGAGGTGATTCATAAACTAAGAGCTGAAGAACAAGTAAAAATTAACCAGATGAATGAGCTAGGAGGTGGGGAGGAGATAAAAGATGTTCCATCTTCAGGTTTCTGTTAAATCAAAAGGGAACCAAAAGAGAAAATGGTATTTTCAGGAAACCAAGAGGTGATTTGCTATAACCGGATCATAGTCTCATAGGGACAAAGTAAGAAAACCTAAATTCTAAGCTGTTAAATAATTTGCTCAAGATCAGGAAGCTAATACTGCTCTGATCTATGAATTGACCACATCTTCACCAGGTCTTGCATTTAAACTATTAATCCTGTACAAGCTCCCAATAACATGGTACAAACAGGAAAAGACCACCACTAAGGGTAATACTTGTAGTTCATAAACTGAGGACTCTAAATAACATTTAATTTTTTTCTTCTCACACCTGATTTGTTAAACTTATTTCTAAAGACTTTTGTATCTGGATGCTATTGTAGACGATGTCTTTAAAACTGCACATTCTGATTTTTGCATATTATTTTTTAACGATCAGCCTTCTTTTTTTCTAATTATGCATTTGTAAGTTGTGTTGCATTTTCTGCATAGACAACTATGTCATCTGCCACTAATAGCAGTACCATTTTTCCACTCATTATAAATCTTAATGTCTTTTTCTATACTGACCTGGGTAACATGTTCAGTACAAGCTTGAATGGAAGTGATGACAGAGGTACTCTTGTTTTGTTCTCACCAAACCTCTGAAACATTTCAACACTAAGTACAATATTTACTGTAGATGTTTTATGGCTTTTAGAGCTTGAGGAAGTCACCTGCTCTTAATAATTTCTTCAGTGTCCTTTTAAATCAAAAGTGAATGTTGAATTACACTTTTTTTTTTAATCCTGGAATTTCCACTCTGAGTTCAAATGCAGTGAGATGGTCCCACCTGAACCTGCTGGACTTCTGAGGAATCCAGGAGCGGAAGGCAGAGCCATGTGGTCTGTGAACAGCAGTTGAAAACTTCAGAAGTAATTCAGTCGGTAACTTAAAAAGGAACACGGAAAACTTTCCTTGAGATTTAGAAACGTATGCTCTCCACACCCAATGATAAATAAGATCTTAATGAAATTCTAAAAGCAGAACAAACAAACAAAAATAAACCCAAAAGATTGCCATAAACATTGCTAAACAATATATGGCAAATTTTCTATGGTAGCAGCTTGGGAAATGCATGTGTGGATTACCAAACCTAACAGAACCTTGTACATAGATTGACATATCTGTGTACTGTGTACATATTTCCTACACAGTAATAAATGCTTTCTGACTGGCTTATTGCTGAAAAGGCCCTATCTTTCCTTTTAACTGGTGTTATTTTTAGTCAGTGGTAGAAAATTGTGGTTGTACATAGAGAACATTGCATCCCGAATATACGGCTAGTGTAATATCTGAGACAAATTTGTTTAGAAACACATACATTTTGTAATTGCTTTTTAAAACCTAATAAATAATATTGCCACTTTAGAATTTTAAATAAACAAATTTTTTAAAAGCAGCACTCATGTTTTTAGTAATCCAAATGCCTTGCTTTAAGAGTCACATTGAAAGAAGGAAAATTAATTTGCTTGGCTCCTGAGGATGTATGGGCAATAATTGTTATCAAGCAGACTAAAGACAGGTATCGTAAGTACATGCCAAGTTATCTTGAGGCAAAATTTTTCTTCTTAAGTAGATTGATATTTAAATAAAAAATATGTTGCAGATTTGCATGAGTTATAAATTTCCCTGTTATGTAATGTGGCATTACCTGTTATAATTATCTTTACTAAACATGTAAGTGATTAAAATGGCTGTAAATTATCTTATGCAATGCCAAGCAAGAGTATCTGCTATTATCACTTCCATTCAAGTTTGTGCTGAAATTTTAACCAGTGCAGTGAGGTCACAAAAGATACTAAAATGTATAAAAAATGGGAAGCAAAAATGTCATTAATAGCAGATGACATAATTGTTTATATAGAAAGTACAAAATAATTTACAGGTATATAATTAAAAGGCTGATGGATACAAAATAATATATAAAATCTTAATACTTAGCATCCAGGTACAAAAAAAACTCTCTAGAAATAACTTTAAAAAATAAGGTGCAAGAAAAACATTTTAATATTATTTAAAGATCTTAATTTATATGAGCTATATCAGATTTCATGAAATGTAAGATTTACTATTTTAAAGATGCATCAACTACTACCAAAACTGATTTATAGATTCAAGTGCCTTGAATCTATAGATCAGTTCTAAACCACAAATACAACCTTTTGCCATATATATCACTCAGAATTCTCATATTGACAAACTGATTCCAAGGTGTATATAAAAAAAAACTAGGAAGAGCTAAGACATTCACAGAGAGAAACAATAATGTCAGGACATTTGCCCTTCCACTTATCAAGAATTGTAATAATGACACAGTAAATGAGACAGTTCAGCACTAGTGTAGATACAAACAGATTGACGAATGAATCCCAAAACAAACCACACATATATATTACCTTGATATATAGTGAAGACTGGAAAATGATAGACTTTTCTGTGAATGGTACTGGGACAATTGGTTATCAATGTGTGAAAAATAAAACAATTTCTGTTTCACACTGTGTATAGCTGTCCAGATCTCCCAACACCATTTGTTGAAGAGGCTATTTCATACTTCTGCCCCCTTTATCGAATATTGACCATAGAGATTTGGGTTTATTTCTGGGCTCTCTATTCTATCCCATTGTTCTATGTGTTTGTTCTTATGCCAGTACCATACTGTTTTGATTACAGTGACCTTGTAATATAGTTTTACATCAGATATTGTCATCCCTCCTACTTTGGTCTTCTTTCTTAAAATTGCTGCAGCTATTCATGCTTGTTTATGGTTCCATATAAATTTTTGAAATACTTATTCTATATCTGTGAAATATATCATTGGTATAATTTCACAGTGTAGAGAAAAAAATCAAATTTGAGTTCTAAATAAAGAAGACCAAACTATCCAGGTTTTAGGAGGCACTATAGAAAGATATTTTTATACTTTTGAGAAGAGACTAGCCAAAAAAAAAGTTTTCTTACAAAGAAACCACAAATACAACCTTTTGCCATATGTATAAGCAACAAATGATTTTAGTAAATAAAATGTTTGTTTTTTTAAAGCTTTTATGAAATGGCAAATATCATAACAGAATGTATGGGTAAAATAAAATATCACAGAGGATAAAATACAAATGGCTCATAAGCATGCAAAAATTATATCCAATCTCATTTGTAATAAGGAAAATACAAATTAGAACCACAGTAAGATACCATTATACAGTAATTTGGCAACAATTTTTAAATCCTGACAATTCCAAGTGCTGACCAGTAGATGGAGGAAGAGGAACTTCCATGAATCGCTTTCAGGAGGAATAAATCAGTTCAACCACTTGGAGAATAGTACTCATGGGTGAAGTTGAAGATGAGTGTACCCTGTAAGCCAGCTATTTCTCTCCTACATATTTATCCTAGACTAGCTCTGACACGTGAAGCAGGAGACCAGTACAAAAATGTTGAGAACTACTTTTTTCATAATAACAAAACTGTAAGCCTCCCTAACTTCCACCCAAGAGTGGAGTAGATAAGTAAATGTTGGACTTGTTATAAAATGGAATTGCAATCATCTTTTTTAAAAAAAATCATCCTAGGTTAAACCCACAAAAATATTGTTGAGTGAGAGAATTAAGTGATTTATATATAATTTCATTTATTCAAACTTAAAAAAAAACAACACCACTAAAGAATTAATTGTTTACAGTTTCACTCATATGTTGCAAACTCATAAAGATAAAAGGTGAATGATTGGCACTGTGGTCCAGATGAGGGTTCAGGTGTTTTGGGGGTGGTAATAGGGAGGCAAAGGAATGATATTTGAGAGAGGTACACAGAGTGCTTCTGGTATCCTGGTAATGTTCCATGTCTTGGAGTTGGAAATGAGCACAGCTCATTTTGTTACTGGTCCTAAACTGTACATGTATGTATGTATAAGTACATGCACTTATAGTATACATATGCATATATATTTTATAGTCTTTTTATGTTGTATACATAAATCATACATACACATTTTCTATAATCTTTTATAGCTATGCTATATTATACAATTTAAGCATTTTTAACATGATAAATCAATATTGAATCTTCGAATGTCCTCTGTTCAAGTGTGTAAGGGACTTCCAAAATAATCAAGAATTATCCATGTGTCCTTACTGCCAACCATGTATCCTTGTTTGTTACAGATATTCTTTGACTTCAGAATTAAATCTATACACTCTAATTCATACCTTACTCATGTTCCCTTGTGATATGTTTTTTTTTTTTTTTTAAGATGGTATGTGACAGTTTCTAGAATGGGACCTTGAAGACTGAGCAGTTTTTCCTGCACCAAATATGCATGACGCCCGAAGCCTTGGTCTCCGGTTTTCTCAGCGAAGCGTAGCGCATTTCATAAGCATTTCAGCTCTGAGAATTTCTCAATCAGAGACTCTCATTTTCTCCCTCGTGATTCCTACTTACATGGTTTCTTTTCAACTATAGCAATAAAGTTCAGGAATCAACTGGAAATTTTCAGTGAGTTTAAGAGAAAAAAAATTTTTTAAATGAATGTCTGAATATACTGACATTGCAACTCTTGGCTCTCAGGAGCACGAGCTGTGTGAGACAAGTATAGCAAACTCTGAGTGAAGATAAAGACAGCCATGCTTCCTGAGTTTTAGTTAAGTATTTTAAATCAATATAGCAGGCCACAATATTGGACTAACTCTTCAATATTGATAGAAATAGTTAAAGAGCAATCACAAGGACCAATTATAATAAATATGCATTATTGAGTATTATAATAAACATTCATTATTGAACCATTACTACAGAACTGTGTTAGCATACTTAAACCAAAAAGTCATTTCTTTAAAGTCTTTTTTTCCCATAAAGTGTTTATTGTCATCAAGATTAACCTATGTAAGCATAAAATGGACTGTTTCACTCAGAGAAAAGTTATTAGTATACTTAGATGTGAGATTTCAGTTGAATATGGTAATTCCACCTGCTAATCAACATTAAAATAAACATCCTAGATAGAGTTGCAGTAGTATTACTACTATCACCCCCAATAAGAGAAGTACAAACTATCATAGTCAGTATTTCTAGGTAATTAAATAGATCTTGTTCTCCTTTCTATCTGGAATTCTTTGACACTTGACAATCTGCATGTATGTCCTGGTATAATTTTAGATATTTGCATTTTTGCTTTGCTTAAAGCCAAAACAAGTTTCTTTAGAGTTAGTTTCTTCTTTATGAATCTCCCCAATAGCTAAAAGGAAAAGATGAAAGTGTGTGAGATCTCAGTAGGTGCGTTTGATTTTACACGTTGGTGGGTTCAACGCTATCATGGTCTTTATGCACCATAATCTCAAGGTTATTTTTGTTGCCCTTCCTCTTCTTGTTGAAGAATGAAAGGAGAAGCAATGAAAAACTATTTGTCAGTTATAAGCCAACAAGGAACCAAATTTTATTCTTCCAGTTTGTTTTACTTGAGAAGAATGGAAGGTATGGAATGTAATGACTTTGTTAACACAGGAACTTTTTGACTCGTTGATCCTGGGATAGGAACTATGCAACTTGGAAGTTAATTGTGATTTAAAGAATATCGTCATGAGAAAGTCTGTGCATCTTTTTAAAAACCATGTTTGTACAAGGCAGGAAATGAGTATGCTTTAACATATGTGTCTTTTATGTCCATTTGCACAATCATATTTACGGTCTTAGTGGAATCTGCTACCTATTGATAAATTAATTATTCTTGTTCTGTCAAGAGCCATGTGTTCAGCTTCAAAACTGAATTACTAACAATGAATTATGTGTGCAAATTCAGTTCATTGTTTCATTAAATGGCCTTGGTTATGTCATATCTATCTTTTTTTCTATCAGTAAATCAAACTCTTTAACTGAATAATTAATAAAATTACTGACACAGTGATACTTCCACATAACCACAGTAATCAGACTATCTCTTGCCCTCACAGGGGGGATGACATTGAATTGTGTCTATAGGGACGAATAAAAGCTCAGATACAGAGGAAAAGTTGATAAACCTCGTAGATAGGATCTTGCTCCAAGAGACACAGCTTTGTGACAGGGAATGGTATATTGCAAAAAAGTGTCAATATGCAGTCACATTGAATGACTTCGTATATTCAACTGACTGCTGGGTTCTTGGCCTTCATGCCAAGTCAAAAAGCAGCCATAATGAATCAGAAGCACGATTCAGATACAATCTTATAGCCATAATGAATCAGAAGCACGATTCAGATACAATCTTATAGCCATAATGAATCAGAAGCACTATTCAGACACAGTCTTAATCATGTTGAGTTCAACTTTCTATATGTCAAGTAAAGGAGATCAAATTTTGTTACCAGTGTTTGCAGCCATGATGATGATAATAGGGAAATACATATACAAACATAAGATTAAAAAATGTTTAAAGAATCACAACAAAGGAGTAGTTTCTAACTGGAATTATAGTTTACGATTTAATGGAATTAAGATTAGTCTCCTGGAATTTGTTAAGGTTATTGTGGTCAGAGTTTCAGGAACCTTCACTTTCAAATATTGCTCTCTGATCTGGAACCTTTGAGCCAATGTCAGATTGATTATATATTTAGTTTGCAGTGAACTTTAGACTCTTAATATTTTAAGATGCTCAAATTCTCAGATTTTAAAAATAATCTATTATATTAAAATAATCTTTTAGCTGCTGTGAGAGCTTTATAGGTTCATAAGTCACAAATTAAAATACTCCACTTTGAAATGTGTCTTATATTTCCCTTCTCAAAATTAATCATTTATACTGACATAGGCGCTGTATACTACACTAGTAGTAACAAGCTTTTGTTGAGTATTGCTGTATGCCAGTGCTACTCTACGTGCTTTTGGTGTATTATCTCAAAACCTTACAGCCAAGTTACAAGGGTTGTTTTATTTTATGTACAAGGACTTTGAAACTCAGAGGAGGTGAAGTAATTTGGTGAGGTCTCAGAAAAAGAGAGAGATTTTTTTCAAGGTGTTTGGCCACAGTACCCACAACTTTCCTGTAGTCCACACTGTAGTGGCTCACAGTGAGGTGTCTGAGAAGAATCCCGATAAGCAGGGGCAAATGGTGGTCCTACAGCGTGCTCAGATACAGGGCTAGAGTCAGAGTCAACCCACAGGCCTCTCTGACGGTCATGTGAATTGGACTAGTGTTCCCAAACCTGGGTTCTTCTCCTGGTTTTGTATTAGGTAGCTCTGTGAGGGCTTTGAGTTAGGTAGTCCTGTGTGTCTGTATGTTTGGTGGCCTGCTAAGCAGACTTTTCCAAGCTCTGAATTGCTGCTATGGGTCTAGGTCCATTTGGTCTGTTCACAGCCAGAGGCGACCAACATGCATCCCACAGGCCACACGCAGGCCAGGGTGGCTATGAGTGCAGCCCAACACAAAATTGCAAATTTACTTAAAACCTTTATTTTTGCTCATCAGTTTTCGTTAGCGTTTGTGTGTTTAATGTGTGGTCCAAGACAACTCTTCTTCTTCCAGCATGGCCTCGAGATGCCCCAGAAGTTGGACAGCTCAGAGCCATCTCATGTTCTTTTCATAGGACTGTGAAAACTGAAAAGTACAATCCCAGTCACCCATCGTATCACTATGAGGGCAGGGGCACCTTACACACAGGGGAAGATGAGGTCTCATACAGGCTGGTGGACTTAATAAAGAGCTAGCACAAAGGTCTTTGCCTCAGGCTTTGCTTTATGAGAAACTTAAGATAAAACAAGACTCTTACCATATAATTGTTCTATTTTTTACAGAGAAAATATTGCTCCTTCTTGCTATTGCAGAACCTCCATTTCTTCTCTCTCACACATGCTATCAGTGCCTGGAAGTCTCTAGAGGCAGGTTCCCCAATCTCTGGGCCACAGACTGGTACCAGTCTCGGCCTGTTAGGAACCAGGCCACAGAGCAGGAGGTAAGCTTGAATGTAATGTGCTTGAATCATCCTGAAACCCTCCCCCTCCCCCCACCCCAATCTGTGGAAAAATTGTCTTCCATGAAATCGATCCCTGGTGCCAAAAATGTTGGGGACAGCTGTGCCAGAGGATATCTCAACAGAACTCTCAAATAATTAATCATGATCACAGAGTGGTATCATTCATTATTCCTCATCTTCTACTCTGGCTTCTTGGCCCAGGAAATCTCAGGCCCTGCTGCCTGTACTGTTTCCTGATGGTTTTCAAAGTCACGTGGTCATACTGTGTTGTACTTTTCTAACACTGATCTGCTCACACAGAGAACATTTCTTTCCTGCTCTCATCAGTCTATGACCATTCTCTCAAATACTCCTATCCTCCAGTTTTTACCTTCATGTTCCCAATGGAGGGCTGCCTTGTCCAAAGTCTCACAGGCTATTTAATGTGATACCCACTCTTGCCATTTCTGCTTCTTCAGGAATACATTGATATTTATGAGAGCAAGCCAGAGGGCCAGTGATAAACAGACTCAGACCTTCCTCTTGTTCTTCCAGTCATTTGTTTCTTCTTTCCAGTTATGTAATAAATTATTTTGGTTTACTTTGAAGCTTTCCAGTAGCAGTCTGGAAGAAGCACCTAAGCCTGCCTTGCTTTAACATAGGAACATTAACAGTAACTGTATTTATTAAACATTAGCCAGTGCTGATACCATTTTGGTTCCTTCCACAATTTCCAACTCCCCTTGTATAGTATGTACATTTTCTTAGCCTAATGGAAAGTTCTTTGAACACTGAAATTCAAGTCTCTTGTGGAAGGCTGAATAGTAGCTCCCCAAAGATGTCCTTCTCATAATCCCTAGAAACTGTGAATATGTACTTCATATTGCCAAAGGAACTCTGCAGATGTACTTAAGTTAAGGATCATGCATTGGGATCATGAATTATCCTGGGTATGCCTGATATGGTCACAACATTTATTATAAAAGGGATGCAGGAGTCAGAACCAGACAGAAGACATTGCGACAGAGCAGAAGGAGAGAAAGAAAGAGATTTAAAAAGGTTTTGCCACTAACATTTATTAGCACAAGTAAGTAGCTAATTATTAACATACAAAGGGAGCACATGGAATCAGACATTAAGCTGTCCATTGGCAGCACTTTGAAGATACAGGAAGATTACCATGGGGTACAACACATAGATGGCCCCTGGAAGCTGGAAAGATTAGAGTCTGCAGAAGAAACCAACCCCGTGGACACCTTGACTTCAGTCCTGTGGAACAAATTTTAGTCCTTTGCACTCCAGAACTGTAAGAGAATAACTTTGTGTTATTTTAAGCCACAAAATTTGTGATCATTTGTTATAATGGCAATAGAAATCTAATGCACTATCTCCACTTTCAATCAGATTGCTCCCTCTTTTTTTCTGGAAATTCTAGGTCACCATCATTTATAAGGCACTACCTAGCTCTTTATTCAAATTATAACTCACAATGCTAGTAACAACTACAAAAAGGAGATTCTATTATTGTACCTTGATAGGATAAATAAAAGGAGAAATAAAGTTTAATTAATCAAAAAAACATAACCTCAAATTACACAGATAGAAGGTGTTGGAACTGAAAACCACTCCTAGATCAGTCTGATTCTCCACAGCTCATGTTCTTAATCACCCTGTGATTAACTCTGTCTCTTTCATCGTTTTCTTCACTCACCAAGTTAACAAAGCCTATGTTAAGTTTTTAGTACTTGTATTTTAAAATTTTATCCTGAATACATGCAAGAAATGTTCTGGAACAAAGACAAATTTCGTATTAATTACTTTATAGTGAATGTGTGTCACTTCCTGCTTGCTCAGGCCTTACCCCTGGGCTGGCGCAATAAGAGACATGTCTATTGTACTACTCCAGTAGCTAGACAGCCCATAGACTGGGGCAGGGTGGGGGGCCTCAATTTTCTCTGCTTATAAAGCGGAAGGAAGGAGAACTTTGTCCCATATTTCCCTCCTGGAAGGGTCTTCTTGGAAACATACAGGACTATATTCTAACTCCAACCCTTTGGTGTGTAAATTAATCTCTCCAAGAGCCAGATAGCTCCCATTATCCACTTTTATGGCTAAGGATGTTTCTAAATTCTGTGGGTTTATCTTTTTTAAACTGTAAATACTTTGAGAGATAGCATTTGTCAACAGAAAGCTATGGTCCTTGTGCCAATTAAACACGAACAGGAATCCCCAGTTTGGGGTGTGATAAAGAGGAGACTTTACTCGGTGTAAACATCTCAGTTGTGATACAGCAGGTCTGTGAGAATGGCTCAGCACTGGAATAGCTCAAAAGCAGTACAGCTCAATTATGAAGCAGCACAGCATGATTATGAGGAAGCCCTGTAGCTGAGATGGCCCTGGGTCTGAGGCCCCCCTTCAGCTACAGAGCTCTGCTGTGCTCCTCCTGCTCCAGTTCCTTGCCAGAATGCTCCTCTCCAGCAAGGGAAAAGAAATCTTCAGTCTTCAGAGGAAAAGAAATGTGTGCTTCTGGAGCCTGAGGGGAGCTAACTAACACAGACAGAAGTCTTCACCCCTTGTCCCTGATTGGCCTGTCTTCATGCAAATGAAGACTCCAAATCCTCAGAATTTGGTCCAAAAATCACTGTCTTAATTGATCATAATGGAGCTGCTCTGATTGGTCAGTGAAAATGCTGATAGGGCTATACTTGCGCAGCTCTGATTGAACAAGGAAAGTTTCAGTCATATTGGTTGAAATACATCTAGGTACACCTTTATTAGGGCTGGCTCAGATGGAAGGAACACAGTATGGGCAGTACAGGGCTCCCCCTAAAGTGGGGTTTGTGTGAGAGGCCCCCATTTAGAAATGGCTGCTAAGCTCTCCTTCTAAATCTGTGCCCCATTGGCCACTAGAAGCCCTTCTTAGTAGGAATCTCCTTTCCCAGGGTTCATGTATTCCAGTCTTCTCAGAACCCTGGGGCTTAACTTGAGATGTAGCCCTGTAGCAGACAGTTAGATTGAATAGGAACCATAGGCCAGGTCCTGTGGGTCACCATGGAACAATGGGGCAAAGCAATGGGGAAAGCAATGGGGCAAAACTGGGGTGGGTCTTTCCTCCCCCAGGGTGACCTTTCTTCCCATTGCATATTGCTGATCATGCGGTTTAGACCCTCTCCTGACCTTTCTTCCCTGACATGTTAGTAGACCCCCTTAGAGGAGGAACAAGGGACCCGGGAAAGAGCCTCATATGACTCCCATGCAAGCCCTTGCATTACTACCCCTTTAAACACTAAGTCCCAAGGCCAATGAGGTTCTGGCCCACATCAAATAATCTTAAGATTATTTGAATCTGATTACCACAGGGACAGAGTTTTGGCCAAACTAGAGATGACATCTAGGCCTCAGTTGTGTTTCAGCTCCAGGCTCAGAAAAGCAGCAAGGCCAGGTGGGGATAGGCCATGGCTGACATCAGGACCAGCTGTGGTGTCTAACGTCAACCTGCCGCGGCACTGATCAACCAGTGGAGACCATGACCCTGAGGAGACACACCTGGAATGCTGATGAATATTCTACTGAGGTCCTCCTCTGACACCTCCCTTAAAATCCCCACCTTTAAAACTCTTAAGACAAAGGACCCCCCCCCCCTCTCTCTCTCTCTCTCTCGCATGCCCTTACCTTTCCCTACCGCCCTCTTTCCCCAGTGTGAGTGAGCTCACTCTCTCTCTCTAGAGCACACCTGTACTTTCCCCCTTCTTTCCCCCAGGTGTATTTTCTTTGCCTTTCATTCTCTTAAGCTCTAAAGTGCCTTCTGTAAGAGCTTCTGTAAATTGTTTCCTGAGCCAATGCAGCCTAACTGGCTCACTTATTGCATGGCTCACTTGTTCTACCTCTGTGACTTCCTAAATAAACTTTTGCATATATTTGAGTCTTGGCTCTGAATTCTTTCTTAGCCAAAACTCAAGGACTGAGATCTAACATTTGGTGCTATTTCACTGTTAACAGTTCTGGAGATAACCATCAGGTCCTTGTGGGAGAGATTATAGAAGTTTTATTATGTGTCAGGATCAGAGCAATTAACTGGACAAATGGCTATAGATTTAATACTCACGGTATGTGAAGAAGCTAGAACTTTTCACAAGAACACTGAGAAATTCCAGAAAGTGTTATTTCCCACAGCCTAAAACATAAGCCTGTGACTCTGGGTTAAGGATGGAATCAGTGCTGGCATTTATGGAACTTTCAGAATGGTTTGCAGTTGTTCATCTCCATCCAGTTTGAACACTGCTTTTCCGTCTTATCTCATTGATCCTAAGAAAATACCACTGAGTTGAAGAAACTAGTATACCTAATTTTCAGGGGAAGACGTGGTGGCTCAGAGTAGCTGTACCCAGATACTCCGCACAAGTCTGGTCATGCACCATTGTCTTCCTTCGCCGAAAGCTGTCAAAGAGCCCAGAACAGGTCCTGAATCAGAGACAAGCACATACCCTAGCTGACTTTCCCAACTGTGCACAAAATGTTCTCCTTGTCAGATTTCAGTGTTTTCTTTGCAAGGTGACTCAGGTCTTTCCTTTTTCCTCTCATTAGATGACTGTGAAAGCTGGATGTGTTCCATTCATCCTGGGGCAATGTAAATTCAAATTTGTGGGTTTAGAGACATTTACACCATCACTATACCTGTGAAGCATGGGAACAGCACCATGCTTGTGACTGTTATCTCTCCAGAAAAGCTACAGAAAGTTAGAGAAGGCCCCTCTTCATTAGACCTTTTACCTAGAGGAAGCACTCCCCCACATGCTTTATCTGCTACCTCCCCTACCCTGTCACACAAATTGTCTTAAGTTCTGAGGGAGAATGTTAGTAGCAGAAAAGCACCACCAGTTGTTAACCTCAGTTCAGCAACCTCAGTTGTTAAATTCTGGCTAAGAAAAGATTTCAGAGCCAACACTTAACATCATAAGAGAAAGTTTATTTAGAAAGTAACAGAGGTAGCAGAAGTGAGTCATAGAAGAAATGGGCTCAGGAAACAAGTTTCATGAAAAGAAGAGCCGCTGGAGCTCAGGAGAAAGAGAAAGAGAGACGGGGATAGAGATGGAGATGGAGACAGAGAGAAAGAGGAAGCACCTGCCTCGAGAGACGAAAGAGGAAGGAGAGGTCCTGGCCTCCTGGTGGAGGGGACACCCAGGGGAAAGAAATGGGTGGGGAAAGGCATGGGTGTGATCCACAGAGACAGAGAGAGTGGCGCTGGGTCTACCGTCCTGCAGGCTTTTATCTGAGGTCTCATAGGAGGCTCTCAATAGAATATTCATCAGTTTTCCCAGTTTTCCCAGTGTGTCTCCTCAGGGTCATAGTCTCCACTGATTGGTCAGTACCAGAACAGGGAAGCATTAGTCATTCACCTGGTTTTGCTGCTTTTCAGGACCTGGGGCTGTAACACAGCTGAGGCCTAAATATCATCTCCAAGGCTTAAGGGAGAGGTTCTGCAAGGGCTTGTAGTAGTTTGCCTGTTGCTAGGCACCTGGGAATCACTGGGGCTCTCCACCATGGTGACCCTCTGCACCTGGCCCATCTTCATGCTCTGCTCATGCCTTTCTAACTACCTTCTACAAATCCAATGTACAACTTAACTTCCAGCTTCAGTTAAGAGGGTTTGTTTGAAAAACTATTTAACAAAATTTTTCAGTAAGAGCTCTTTTAAAAATGTGTATTAACATTTGAAAATTTTTATGCAGCTAGGATTAAGTAACAGATTGGTTATACTAAAATAAAATGAGGTTTTTTATTACATAAAACAGGATTCTTAAGATGATGGCCTGCAAGAACTTTGAAAATGCATTAAATATGTTTTCATGAATAGGAGTGAAACTAAGAAAAGTGCCAGCCAATGGCAGTCATTCAGTGCACGTGAGCTATGATCTATCATAAATTTACAACAGTTTGGTATCCAGGAGGAACAAGGGGTCAAGAAGTGAAAACAAACCACAGCAAGACATTTTTGTTAAAAGCTTTATTTTCATGTTATTTGTAAAAATACATCTATAAGCATTTAAGTTCTCTATTCCCAAACATAGAGAAACAATGCATAATTAGCACTAAACCAGGCATTATGCCTTACTAGGAAGACACAAAATGTCTAAGGGATATTTAGAACTTTAGTTCTCTTCAACCTCAAACGTTGATCACATACTGTGAAACTGTTTCAATAAATAACAACGGCCACTCTTCTCAAAATAGATACAAAAATAGATGTACACATGGCGTTTCCGTGCCTAAACACTGACTTATTTGCTAGAATCCCCCCTTCTTTATCCCCAGCCTTCACCACAGTAGATGGTAAAGCCTGGTCTCCCACCCCACTCCCAACCAAAAATATAAGTTGAATGAAGGACACTTAAAATGCATCATCTTCAGTTACATTAACAGGGCTGAACTAACTCTGATTTAACATAAAAATAACCATTAAAAAATAACAGAACAAATCCCAAGCCCTTCCATATCATTAAATATTAGGTAGGACATTAACTGATACACAAGCTTTGAAAAATAAATAAATAAATAAACACACGTGTAGGCCAACAAACAGAACAGCTCTCCTAGGAGATCGTCAAACACGTTAAACACAGTCCAGGCGGCCCCGGGGACTCTGTTTCTCTTCTTTCCCTCCGATCCCACCAAGGAGGCAACAGTAGCCGATAAACTTCCTTCTTCTCTCCAGGTCAGTTGGTGCTGCCCCTATGATGAGAAAATTGGTGCTTCTTAGGACTCAGAAACTTGACTGCATAGCCCTGTACCAAGTGACTACTACCCATACCCGTGCTGCCCTGTGTGGCAGAAAACGCCCGGCCACTGGGCGCTGTTTCCTTAGGAATAAGGAGCCTGTGGTCACAATTTCATTATTAGCTTCAAAATGCCAGAAAACGGTGTTACACTAAAAAAAGTATATGCATGACATCACTTATGCCCCATAGCAAACCCCAGGAAGTAGCTGTTGTTATTTTCCCCATATGATTGAAACTCAGAGACTAAGTACTTTCTCCGGGGTCACCGGCATAATAAAAGGTGG